>JAWPHD010015868.1:0-2500 GCA_037043455.1 Cyrtodaria siliqua
TAATTGTTATTTTCTGATTTACTGAACTTGAGGTAAAGCATTTAAATTAAGTAAAGTCAGCTGCTTTTGTTACGACTATTTTTTCTCAGTGTTTTTTTCTCTATACTTTGGGAACATAACCCATTACATAACAATTGGGAATTTTAGTGCAATTTTTCATATACAGTAAAACTTTCATTTAATAATTGTATCTTTAATACTGTTTTCAGTACAATAAGGTCAGCAGAGGCATTTAAAAGTGTTTCATTCTCAGTACTTGTCACACTAGCACTTTTTTTTTTCTCTTTCAATTGGGAATTTTTGTCTCAAAATTAGTGGAAAAGATACGTTTGGCATTGGGAATATAGCCTAATAACGGCTGTAAAACCAACCAAATAAAACACACTGCTACTCGACAGGTTATAAAATGCCAAAGCAGCAATATCCATGAATAAAAAAACACAGCACAAGCTGCGAAATGAAAATCAAACCATTCTTGAATTTATTATGCAGGAAGTGTCAAAAGAAAGGTTACAAAGATGGCTGACAGTTTTAGAATATGCAGAAGTTTTTCTGGAGATGGCATCGAGGAAAAAATGGGGAAATCGAGGCGCGTGGATAGTCATCACTGTGGTTCAAGTTACAAAGTAAGTAAATCTGATAAATTCAAGAAATGACTTTTGAGTGTATATTGAAAAAAACTAAATATAAACATTAAACAAGTGATTTTCCAGTATATTCCATTGTAATGTAATTGCAAAACAAGTCTGTTCTCTCGAATTTACCATCTCGTAAAGTCATGAGACCCAAATTTCGAGAGAACACAGTTGTTATAATTAAATTAAACAGGTGGGTTTCAACAAAATTTGTTTAGTTTATTTTCTGTTTAAATTTATCTTTTGATACATAATGGTGTAATAATTCACGAGATCATGTGTGTTGCAGTAGTCCAGAAACTTGAGCAGTAAGTCCTACCGTGAGACAGTATTAGTGATTTGGATTCTTGACAGGGGACATGGGCTTACATTGCCTGTCTGGAAATTATATCCACCTGAGTCGTCAGGCGATGGGGAATATACTTGCCAGGCAGGCAATGTAAGCCCATTTATCCCCTGTCAAGAATCTAAATAACAAATTTGTCATACTTCAAAGTTGTTACTACATTAAAAGAAAAATAACTTCGGCCAATTTCCCCATAACGTGCCTCTGTTTCAATATGTTCACGTTCATGATGTCAGTGCTGTCAGCAAAGGTCGTCAAAGGACAAGGTATGATAAGGGGTATTTTGGCCCCAAATATGTTCAAAATGCAAAAAATAATATTTACATATAATCTGTTGTGTATGTTGAAGTAAATTGATCATATTCTGTCTTTAAAAGATATTTTTAATTATTTTATTTATCTAGAAGAATTAACCAGTCAGGGGTGTAACTGATTGAAGTTATTCTCCAAATATCTTGTACACGTTATTATTTCGTAGCAGTGAACATCCTTGGAAAATCGCCTTTTATTTTGAAATTCGCGGTAGTTTACGTCATTGCTACTGCTCAAGGCATGTAGCAAGACGGGGAGTACCAGCAGCATTGACAGCATGGAAGCTGACTTGACGGAGAGTGATAATTTTCCGATTTTAATGCGCTTTTTTTCACAAAATTGATCAAATTTGAGTAATTTTAGACACATATTTATATCCTTTCCCATTTTTTTCGGCGCCTGCCGTATTTTTTCCCTGTTTTATTGTACCTTTCCCTGATAAAGTTAGTCAACAATGCTCGTACGCATCGCCGATAAACTTCTACGCATCGTGTTGGAAGGTTGATCGGTCTAAGAAAAATGTAACTTGTGTAAGTTATTGTCTGGTAAATGTCGGAAAATTGAAAAATGAGATAAGATAACTCGTGCAGGCTTGTTTGTATATTCATCGTCATCGTTGATGTTTATATATGATGAACATGTACGTGCACTTTGGGAAATGAAATTGTATGGGACAGCTGTTCAACATGTTATTTGTTTAAATAAACATGATAAATAAAAATGATGTTAAATATTAAATACCAATTGAAAGTAAATTGTGTGAAAAACGTTTTTTGTATGTCCTGTAACCATGGTAACAGTTTTAATAACTTACACTGAGAGAGCAACCTCAATGGGAAATGAGATGAATTATATCGTAGACAGAGAGGTATGGCCAAATGTATATGCTATATGTGGGAGAGGATATTGGGTGGGGTCAGAGACAAGGAATAAGAAATGACGGGAGTAAGGAGATGAGGTGGTGGTGTGTGGGAGATTTTTAAAATAACAATATAGTAAACAAAATGATAGAGAAGTAATAAAGGGGGACGATGGAGGGCGAAGACTATCCCTTGTACACGCCTCCTCCCTGTTACATGCTTGCGTTGGTTTCTGAGCATGCTGATTGGGTACCAAGCTTACTAAATGGCTACGTACTGCATAACCTGTAGTTCTATGTTCATCATGTTTATCAACAAGGCAGTTCTCAGTTTATTACGAGCCAGTT
>JAWPHD010015868.1:10000-52904 GCA_037043455.1 Cyrtodaria siliqua
TGAGTTTCTGTGAATCTGTGTTGTGACGAGTCTGTTTGTTTTGACGAGTGTGTGTGGTCTGTGTGGTCTGACAGCAGAGTCGATAGGCATGTTAGTTGAATACACCTTTCTAAACTGTCAATGTTCATAACGCTTATCATTTTTAATACGAGCCAATTTTCAGAACGAAGAGTAGGTCTCTAATATACTAATCATGCTAATAGTTCCATGTCCATTGGGTATGTTTTGAGTCTGAGACTCGATCTGCAGTCAATAATATAACTTATTTGAGTTATTTTGTTTTATCAAGATATGGAAGCAAGGAGTAAATCTCTGGAAGCCATTATTTTTTGCACATAAACATAATTATACCCCCGCTTTCACAATGTTGTCCCCTCGCGTCCCGTGCCGTAGTGTCCCGTCAACACTTTTGTGTCCCCTCGCGACCCATCCCGTCGCGTCCCGTCCCCGTCCCGTCCCGTCCCGTCGCGTAACACAGTTGTAATACTTGCATATCTCAAACACTTCTGAATGTATTGTTCCCAAACTTCATATACACATAACACCTGATGACCTTATTTCCCTGTACATCACCCATCATTGATTGCCTAATTTATTACAGAATTATGGCCATTTGTTTGACTTTTTCTCAAACATTTTCGAATTGAGTGTTCCCAAACTTCATGTACACATAACAACTGTTTACCTTATGTCCTTATAAATAACAAATTGCTGATGCCTAATTTATTACAGAATCATGACCCTTTATTTGACTAATTATTTATTTGAATAATCAACTTCATGTGGCTTTCACTTTAACACGTTTCATGGATTGTTATTACACCTAACATACAGTTCACACGTGATGGTATGATGTATCTCTGCATTTATGGGTTTTCGATTCTGCAATTAATTTTTTTACACAACTGTGGACCTTTGTTTTAATGAGAATTTCTTTTACATTAAAAAAACAAACACATATTTTAAACATTTATTATTCTTGATTTTGCCCATCATCGGCTAGAGCAAAAACGCGGGGTATTCATCACCTTCACTGGTAGTTCTAGTTAATATTACTTTAAACAAATGTTCTGCTGAGTGACCATGTTGACTACAGAGTGATGCCCTCTTAATGTTAAACCCATGGCACTTAAATATATAAGTAACTTAATAAAGTTATATAACTGTACACAGTTATGAAATCTAATTTGAGTTGTTCTATTTTTAAAAACCTGATTGGAACAGGCAATCATTTTACATGTTCGTGATCCTGATGATATTCATTTTGATAATGTATCTGTTTATACATGTATTTTGTTCTTTTTAGCTTATCTAGTTTAGCACCGGTGTTAATGACAAAATAACAAGTTTTATTTCAATAGCAAATATTATTTGCATATTGTATTAGGTATTCGCTAAATACTACCTGAAGCTTTATATTTTTGAAGATAGCATCGAACATTGTTTTATACTGCCATATCTGATAGGGCAGCAACGATACTCCTACATGACGATACGATACGTATCACGATATACAGGGCTCACGATGCGATACATTTATCAACTGATACAGTTAACGATCCCATCCAGCAAATATATATGTTTTTGTATCCATTTTCAAACATTCATAGTTATCTCTTTTCAAGAATGTCCATCTTATTCCTGAATAGGATAGCCTTCCTGGCAATACAAATTGACCCATGTCTTAAATATCAACAAGACTCGTTACTCAAAGCAGAGCGTACATATGTTTGTATTGTGTTTTTTTTCGGAGTTTTTGGTTAATCGCTGGACCTTTAATATCTAGGTCTTTAACGATTCACCAAATATTCGAAACACCGCTGTATTTTGCCGTATGTTCGGTTTTACATTTACATTTTTATGGGAATTTAAGGAATAGGCAATACCTCTTGTGTCCCATATTCCAAATCCCGAGTCCAAATCAGTATCTTGAATCATTCGATGAGATTCTGACACGTCTCTGTTCAAGAGAGTACTTATTTAAAGCTGAAAGTCTTTCTGAGATTTCTTAGCACTGGTACTGGTTTGGTTGCTCGGTGGTATATTTTTTCTAAACATGAAATATGCTTACGATAATAAGGGCTCCAAACCTGAACACAATATTCTAATAGAGGACGTATATAACTGGTATATATAATAATAAAGATTTTTTTATCAGAGTGTTTAAAAATTATTTTTAAATAACCGAGACCTTGCATCGCTTTCTTTGCTGCCGCACTACACTGCTTACTTGGCTTTCCAGTTTTACTGATAAAACCTCCCAAATCACTTTCTGAATCTGAATTTTCAATATCTATATTGTTTATATATTCTGCATTATCATTACCAAAATGGATTGTTTCACACTTGGCTACTTAAATCTCGGAAGCCCTAGATCTGACCATGATTGTAATGTATTTAAATAATCTTGTAATATATTCATATTTTTACAGGATTTGAAAATCTTTGTATCATTCACAAAAAAGCTGTGATTTACTGCCAATAATATATGGTAGTTCATTTATAAGGAGTATAAACATAAGAGGCCCCAATACTTATCCTTGGGTACCCCATTTAAGACGTCTTTTTCTGTAGATGACTGTCCTCTAATAACTATTGTTTGTTTACGTCTAGTAAGAAAACCTTTTATCCATTAAAATACCTTACCCTGTATCCCGTAAGCCTGTATCCAGTTTCAATAAAAGTCTCATGTTCAACTGAATCAAGTGCACTTCGGTAGTCAAGATATACAACATCTGTAGTTACCTTTTACCAAGATATGTTGATTTTTGCTGATCACATGTTCTGAATTCAAGTGAACAAGCATGCTTTCTTTGAATATTGATTCAATTATTTTACAAGAAACACATGTTAAACACATGCTGCCTTTTTGGTTAGAGAATAGTTCATGACGGGGTTTCTTTATTTACACTGTCCCGTATTTTGGGATGAAGTAGGGTAAGTGTGAGGCGCCCTATAAACTGGTTTAAACCCCCAAGCGGCCTATTTTGCCACTGACCGTTCGAAGGTGATAGCCCTACTGTCAACCTGTTTTGTGTGTGTGATACCTTTATTCCTTATTAACCATTACGTGTTCCGAGTATAAACTTTCATACCCCATTTAACCCCTGCTCCAAGAAGGGAAAACGGGGTTAATAGTTAAAACATATTTATTTTTACATCGATTGCGAAACAAGTTATTGCAACTTATATTAATCACTCTCGATGGCTTCCTGTATAGAACCAGTACTAAGCAATGTGGATTAATTATCTTGCTCAAGGATAAATAACGTGGCCGCGGCGAGGATCGAACCCACCACCTCTCGATCTGGAGTTCGGCGCTGTAGCACTGGACTACGCACTCCACTACGGGGTTGGCTTAAAACCTTAATTCCGGCATAAAACGTTTGCAAATTGTCAAATTAAAACATGTAATATGTAATTTTAAACAGGTTATCACGTTTTGTTTCAATAAACAATGTTTTTAAATTGTTTTATTGTCGAAATATCGCTTATAAAATCCTGCTAATATAACCTTTCCCATCGCTTAATGGAATTAAGGCGGGACCACGTAATGTTTGTCGTTTTGCGTGTTTTTGTGTTTACTGTGTTCTGTGAAAGCTCCATTTCATGTTCGACTTTTATATTTATTTTCAGAAATAACTTATCACTTTACTAAATAACTTAAACAAGTTATGTTTTACCCCCAAAGATACATGCCTATGGCTACACGTGAAATGTGGTTAATTATTCAGAAATAGCTTATTTAAGTTATTTTTCTTCATTATCCATATTAATATGTAATAACCAACACAAGGATGACCCAACAAAAATAGGGGATTCTTTCGTTTAAACTAAGCTAATGACATATTAATCAACCTCCTGATACATCTAGTTATTTATATGTGTGGTAAATAATAAACAATAACTTGTAGGAGTTATGTTGGACCCTTCAGATTAAGAAATAACGTGTTTAAGTTAGATAAATTGTATAAGTTATTTAGATAACTTGTATAAGTTATTTAGCAAGTAACTTAAATTAGTTAACACTACTTACTGTCTATGTACCCTGTCGATGTAACATTTTAAATGGAACTTAAAAATGGTAAACATTTTAACCGCATAATATTGATGATGTGATTACTTGTAAAACAGAAAAGATTAATGAAAATGAGTTTCTGTGAATCTGTGTTCTGACGAATCTGTGTGGTGTGACAGTAGAGTCAAGAGGCATGTTATGTGAATACACCTTTCTAAACTGTACATGCCGCTTATCATTTGTAATACGACCCAGTTTTCAGAAAGAAGAGTTGGATTCTAATATGCTAATTATGCTAATAGTTCTCTGTCCATTGTGTATGTTTTGTATTTGAACCTCGATCTGCAGTCATGGATATAACTTATTTGAGTTATATTTTATGTAACTTAAAAATATAGAAGCACAGAGCACATCTCTGGAAGCCATTATGTTTTGCAAATAGACATAATTAATATTACTGTAAACGAAAATGTCCTGCTGCATGACCACGTTGACTGCAGAGTGATGTAGTATTAATATTAAACCCATGACACTTAAAAATATAAGTAACTTAATAATGTTATATAACTGTACACTTTGTAAACAGACAATCATTTTACATGTTCGTGATCCTGATGATATTCATTTATGATAGTGTATCTGTTTCATTGATTTATCACTCGTATGCTGAAGAAGTTTTGTCTCAAAGACAGACCTTTTACAAGCCTCGGCTTAAATAACTTCATACTGTGTCCTTTCGTTGCATGTGTGGTATGATCAGTAACTTAAAACAATGATGAAGAGTCCAAATCATATTTATGTTTCAGTATCTTGAATGTTTCGATGAGATCGCCTCTGACACGTCCCTGTTCAAAAGAGTACATATTTAAAGCTGAAAGTATTATTTCATATCTGAGATCTCTTAGCTCTGGTACTAGTTTGGTTGCTCGATGATGTATTCTTTTCTAAACATTCAATATCCTTACGATAATAAGAACTCCAAGCCTGAATACAATATTATAATAGAGGACGTACATAACTGGTATATATAATAAAAAAGCTTATTTTATCACTGTTTTCTAATAAGCGTATCGTTGCAGCGCTTTCTTTGCTGCTGCACTACACTGCTCATTTGGCTTTCTATTCTTACTGATAATAACTCCCCAATCCCTTTTTTAATCTGAATTTTCAATGTCTATATGTTTTAATTTGTAAGTATTTCTGGAGCATCATAACCAAATGGATTATTTTACACTTGGCTACATTAAATCTCAGAAGCCATATATTTGACCATGATTGTAATGTTTTTAAATCATCTTGTAATATATTCATATATTTACATGAATTGAAAATCTTTGTATCATCCTCCAAAAAATGTGATTTTAATATCTGGTAGTTCATTTATAAAGAGTATAAACAAAAGAGGCCCCAATACTGATCCTTGGGGTACTCCACTTAAGACGTATTTTTCCGTAGATGACTGGCCTCTAATAACTACTGCTTGTTAACGTCCAGTCAGAAAATCGTTTATCCAATTTAAAACCTTACCCTGTAACCCTTAAGCCTCCAATTTCACTAACTGTCTCTCAAGTTCAGCTGAATCAAACGCACTTTGTTAGACAAGATATACAATATTTGTGGATATAATATACCATTGTCTTAATCATTAGTGACTGATTCTAGAGTTTCTAGCAGGTTTGTTAGTCATTGTTACCTTTTACAAAGCCATGTTGATTTTTGCTGATCAAATGTTCTGAATTCAAGTGAAAAAAAATGCTTTCTCTGATTTACGTATTTTACAAGAAAGACATGTTAAAGTAACCGATCTATAGTTCATAACAGAGATTCTAGGACCTTACTTAAGAAGAGGGGTGAACTTTTCCCACTTTGCCCAGACAAGGTGAGCTCTGCTAGCTTCTGACAACTCTCAGTGTTTGTTTTTTGTTGTTGTTGTTGTTGTTTTTTTTGTTTTTTTTGTTTTTTTTGGGAACAAAACAATTGGGAATTTTAGCGCGAATTTTCGTAAACAAGGAAATAGATCCATTAAAACATTAATGTCAGAATTTTATCATTAATACTGTTAACTGTACACCAAGTCAACGGAGGCAATTAAAAGCGTTTTGTACTCTATAAATGTGACATATTTACCAAAATTGTTTCTATTTCTTCAAAATTGGGTAAAAAAAGGATATGTTTTGGCATTAGAAATATGACCGAAAAACGGCTATTAAAACAGCCCCCAAAAACACTGAGTCTTGTTTAGATTAGGAATGGGACCAACATATACGACTGAAAAGGAAGACTGTCCAACCCACATTATGTAGACACTTCAGTCTTGTTTTAATTTGGGGATAAGATCAGAGGTGTAATTGATTTATTACTAAATAACTTTAACAAGTTATGATTTACCCCCAAAAAACACATGCCTATGGCCAAATGTGAACTATGGTAAACTTTTCAGAAATAACTTATTTATTTTGTACCGATTTCAGTTATTTACTAAATAACTTTAACAAGTTATGTTTTACCCTAAAACAATGCCTATGGCCACAAGTGAAATATGGTGATGAACTTTTCAGAAATAACGTCTTTAAACTATTTTGCTACTTTCTCCATATTATTATGTAACTCATTTAAGTTATTAGTAGGTAACTAATATCAGTTACACCCCTGACAATTAAAAGCTTGAATAAACTATTGCTAAACCTTGCGGAGAAGAATTTATGGCAAATTAGTTAACAACAAAGATGAAAGAACCATAAAAAATATCAGATGTTGCAGGAATATTATTGTTTTGATAGAAAACAGATTTACAAACAGATGAATATCTGAAACTTATTTCAGTTATTTTGAGAAAAAAAAGCTCCAAAACTCTAATAACCTAAACAAGTTATTTTTCTAACTTTTGCCTGATGGATAAGACTGAGACACATCGCAATCTGTTTATACATATTACATGATTATGTTGATCATTTTATTGATGTGTTACCTGTATCATTTTAAGTTTACATGTGTAAGAAACTAAATTTATGGTATATTAAAATGAACACCATCTTAATGGCAGAGACCTATTGGGTTACTTCCCATACAATTGTAACATGTTTTCACCTTTTTATTCAAACATATTCTATCAAACATGTTACCCATAATAGCGATCTATTTCATGCATACTTACCATTTTCATAACTTTAAAATATTTAACATAACACATTTTCTGTAGGCTCACTGATTTAGCATAGTTGACAGGGCAGTACTGATAACTGAATATAGTTATTCCAGCAAGGGACTTAAATCTTACAATGAAGTGTTAATTAAACAATCATATAAATAAGTTGTTTCCCTTGGAAAGGTGTTTACATTTACTCATAACTTTTTTAAGTTATCTATCGAATTGTATTCAAAGGGAGAAAACTCCTGAATTATTGATAAAATAACCCATTAAAGTTATTAGAAAATAACTTCAATCAGTTACACCCCTGACTGTTAACAGTGTCTCAAAAAATGGTATTTTTGGTAATTTTGTAGATTTTGGACCTTTCTGGACAAGATTTTGATCTTAAAATAATAGAGTGCACCTCCAAGCACACAGAGTTTTTTGGCTGATTATGCATCCCTATCAAGTAGCTATTTCAACAAAAAATCAGCTGTGCTCGAGGGTGCACTCTGTATTTCCAAGATCAAAAACTGAAAGAAAAGGCCTTGTTTGTGAGGCTCAAACTCATTTAGAGCCTTCAAACGTACTTATAATGAGTTTTAATAATAATTCAATTTATTTGTAGCTAATCTAGTTATTCAAAACTTGTGCATTAAAACTTTCAATACTGGGGACCAATTTTGCTCCTTATCATACCTAGTCCTTTGGCGGATTTGTTAAGAAAAAAAACTTTGTTTTTATCACAATGTTGGTGTTTTATTATTTTTACAATGTCAAACAACACTACTACTATTTTGTCAGGCGTTTTCCCACAATAGAAAGTACAGAAAAGCTGTAAGAAAGAAACAGTCTACGGTTTCCGCATCGTAGACATGGGTTAAGGGTTAAATAATTGTCATTTTCAGTCAGAAATTTTATCAATTCTTTTTAATGTAGCGATTTACTTTTTATCTTCAGAACAATTATGCGGTTTGTGCTGCTGATGAGGCTGGATGCTGGCATTCAGACGACGCCCCCTTTATCACCTGTTGACAGAGAAGCCCTGAAGGCTGCACAGGAGGAACATGATGTATGTACCGGTAAACAGATTCAAAAAAGAAGTGTGCCATCAACCTCATTATGAATATAACATTGCTGGAAACACTTTTGCATCATAACATTTCTTCAAACATCCTAAGTTTATGTTTGAGAAGTTAAAAGTTTGAGATTCATGAGAAATTCCAGAAATATAAAGTATAAATATTCAACATCATGCATTTTGCAATGTTTGTTTTTCTATTTTTTGACTTTGTGGAACTCGGACTCTGCTGGTGAAGGTACATTTCATACAAAGTTATCACTGCTTTGTTAATGTATACATTTGGCATATTTATGTCTCCCCCACTTTCACGTGACTTTGTGTAGGGGAAGCATATTGTTTTTGTACCATCTGTCATCTATATGTCACAAACTTTGTCTGGCATATCGTCGCTGTGTTCCGATTGAACGCTTTTTGGTGGTGTTATGGCCCTTGAAGGTTTAAGTACACAAACTTTATCCGGACTAGTTCTCCTGAACCCCTTGCCGGATTTCAACGAAACTTGGCAGGGATGATCAGTACCGAGCCTAGTTGCACATGTCATCGTCGTGTTCCAGTTGAATGATTTTTGGAGGTTTTATGGCCCTTTCTCCATGCCCAGTTACGCATGTTATTGGCGAATTTCGGTTGAATGATTTTTGGGGGATTTGTGTCTCTTTAAAGGTTTCAATACACAAACTTTGTCCAGACTAGTTCTCCTGATCTCCTGGCCGGATTTCAAGGATACTTGGAAGGGATGATCATTACCGAGCCTAGTTGCACATGTCATCGTCATGTTCCAGTTGAATGATTTTTGGAGGTTTTATGGCCCTTTCTCCAGTGGGAGAGCCATCTTTTTTACTAAAAACAGCCTCTAGTTTAAAATTTGTTTTGCCAAATTTGTCATTACAACTTTTTGAATATTTCCAAAAATAGATGTACACACTTTATTTTTGACTCATTATATTAGCTTAAATAAAACCTAGGCAGCTTAGTTTTGAGAAGGTTCCATGTTCACGTTTCATTGAAGAGTAACTGAAGTATTGTGGCCACCGACATTCCGAAGTCTTCATCAACTAACAATGAGCATGTATCGAAACTAGACATAACATCTCAGTCATTATTGTCTTGCAGTTTAAATACATCTGTGCTTCATTTTGTTGAAATAAATCTGCTGATTTTCTAGGATAATGCACTTAAATTCTTACATACCGTATACGGTTATCTGCCTTTACGTGAGTGCTGGAAAGCCTGCTCTTACACATTGGGGAAGATAAAAGTCCCTTGGCAAGTTGCATCAGCAGCGAATTTGGTAACATCAGTCGTTGCCCAACTTCATTGTGTAAATGAACATGCAAAACATTAGTAGTTGGCCATGTTTACGCAAACAATTTCAATGATATGAAAAGAAAAAGTCAGTCATGGGTATCCAGTTCAGATAGAGAAATTCCAACCCTCCGCATTACTGTTTTAATCAAAATCTTGGCAGAGCCTTGGTTCTGATGAAAACAAGCATGCCTTGTGTTGGATACTGGATACTCACGACATATTCTTATATTTAAATAAGAGACCTATCCCTACTGAGATCCTTTTTATGCTCCCATAATATATTGGGGTGAGGGCATGTAGTCAGTACGTTCATCTGCACTCTATAAGTGTATCGTCTTTCATCTGTACACTATTAATGCTCATCTGTACAATTGAAAACCAATTTCAGTCATTAGAAGATGCATGGGATGAGGACGCAGCAAACAACGCTCCAGAAAATACCTTTACTTTAAAGAGCTCGGGCAGACAGATACGGACTCTTAGAGCAGGTTTGTCAAGAGAAAAAACAAGTTTTATTGTACAAGACCACTTTATCAAATTTAATATTGAATCCTTTAATTTCTTGCATGAAATCTCAAGAATTTGATATCCAGTTGCAAATTATGGCAGTGAAAAGAACTATTTCTATTTTTCCCACAGTTTTCTTAACTCATCAATAATATATACCGGTATTAAATTTAAAGGGACACACGGCAATATTGAAGTATTTAACAAGCTTCGAGATTAGCAACTCTAATTATTAATTCAACATCATGTTGACTTTAAATCCACTTTCAAAAAATAAAAGATAATGAAAAATTCAGATTTTATTTGTTACTCTACAATATATTTATATATTATTGGTGCATTAATATCAGCAATTAGTAATATTCAAAAAACAATTACTTTGAACTATTCAAATTAAAAGTAATAATGATTTTAAAAAAATGGAAAGTTATATACCGGTAATTCAATATTTACACTTTGTTATTGTTTTCTTTCAGCACAAGTCAATGGAACAAGAACATGGAGTGTCCCTAAGGCTGAAAACACAGACCCTCGTGCAAGTGTGCTGACAAAGAGACGTAAGCTTATGAGTCAGCCCCCATCAAAGCTCAGCAAACAACGAATGTGGGGGGAATGCCTGCATATAGCCAGGCCTCTGGCACATTGTATCCTTTATCACTAGCCATTATATATTCTTACATGTATTAGATGACAAGATCTGTGAAATTCTTGAACCAGTATATTTTCATAAAACGTTTCTTTAATCCAAATCACTTTGTCGTCAGTCCACCCATCAGTCGTCACGAAAACTTAATGTTGGCTATAACTTCCTCATTTCTTGATATTTCTTCATCTAAGTTTCAGTATATACTCATGACAACTACAACATGACCATACTAAAATATAAGGGTCAAGGTCACACTGAAGGTCATTATATGGGTTAAATACTCGTTTTTTTTCATCACAAAAACTTAACGTTGGCTATAACTTTCTCATTTCTTGATATTTCTTCACTTTCAATACGAGGGGGCTTCAGTTTATTCTGTCACTGGTATTCGGAACTAACATTCACTGGAAATATAAAAAACTTCTTATTACAATCCTTCGAAGTATTCCCGCTGAACAGATACACACTTTCGGAGTCGCAGCAAAGTAGTCTCCCCTTGGTATACTGTTGAGACACTAAAATATTCCAGCTCCAAGGGCACTTCTGGAAGCATAACGTCTACCAGAGAGGTTTTTCTTCAGCAAAGGGAATAGGAAAAAGTCACAGGGACTAAGGTCGGGAGAATAAGATGGGTGTTCAAGCTGTACCACTTTTTCTTTGTCCAAGAAAGACTGCACAATTTTAGCTTTGTGAGCTGAGGCATTGTCATGAATCAGCTGGATGCCATTCAAAACTTTACTTGGGCATTTTTTCTTGTAATTATTTTTGATTGCTTTGAGAACTTTGTCCTTGTAAAATTTGGCCGTGATGGTTTTTCCCTGTTTGCATGGAATTTGTACCACAGGACCACTGGAATTAAAGAAAATTGCATACAAAACCTTTTTAGTGCTTTTTGTTTGTTTTGCAATAACCAGTCTTGCCTGATTTCTACCTAACCATTGTTTATTGTTTATCCGCCGCTGGGGCTCAAAATAGTACACCCACGTTTCATCTCCAGTGAGCAACTCAGAAAATTTTCTAGGATGACAATTTTCATATTTCTTAAGATTTTTAGCACATTTTAAGCATTTGGCCTTTTGTTGAGTTGACAGCAAATGAGGGACCCATCTAGCTCAAAGCTTCTTTAATTTCAAACAGTTGGTCAAAATGTGATGAGTTGTGCCTTCTGAGATGCCAAGACTATTAGCTATCTTAGAAACTGTATACCGCCCATCTTCATCTACAATAGCCTTCACAGCATCAATGTTCTCCTTTGTTGCTGCAACAACAGGCTTGCCAGGATGGTTACGGTCTTTAATGCTAAGTTTACCCCCTTTAAATGTCTTAGCCCAACGAAAAACCTTTCTCAATGTCACAGCAGAACTGCCATGTACACGGCACAGTTCAGCATAAATCTCTTTTGCAGGTACTTTTAAAGCAACCCTGGCTTTAATGTAAGCCCTAATTTCAATTTTTTCTTCACTTTTCATGATAGCATTGAAATATAGCCACTATACATGAGTGCGCTTAATTCAACAATGGATATCTCCGTCAACGTCAATTGTTATCGCTATTTTGCATGTATGTAGTTAGTGAAATTGCCTTCAAATGCACGAGTTTTCAGTGCGGTAATGTAAGGCGGTTTCTACGGAAGCGCATTAGTGACAGAATATATTGAACGCCCCTCGAATATACTCATCATGACAACATTGACATGACCATACTAAAACATAAAGGTCAGGATCACACTGAAGGTCTTGACTCGTGTTTTTCTTAATGAAAACATAACAATGGTTATAACTTTCTCATTTCTTGATATTTCTTCATCAAACTTTCAATATATACTTGTCATGACAACATCGACATGGCCATACTAAAATATAAAGTTCAAGGTCACACTGAAGGTCATTATATGGGTTAAATACTCGTTGTTCTCTTCACGAAAACTTACTCAGGCCAGTTTGTCAAAGTCATTTATCTGGGTCCAAAAAACCTTGTTATACTGACAAAGCACTGACAGGTGACATGCGTGTTCCGCAGAAACCCATCTAGTATTTTATAACTTTAAACAGTTTGACCAGGGGTGTTAATACCCAGGTAATTTTATCGGTTATTTACTGTCAGTTAACTGACGAACTGCTGTGGACCTTATTGTTAGTAACATATTTTCATCACTTGCATTCCTCAAACAGTTCTGAATGAGTTGTTTAACTAACTTCATATACACATAACGACTGATGATCTTATGTCCCTCTACGTCACCCATTGTTGATTCCCAAATTTATTACAGAATTATGGCCCTTTCTTTGACTTACAATTTAAGCATGGCTATTCATCACCTTCAGTGATAGTTTTAGTTATATTTAGGTAAAGGTAGACGTCTATTGATTTTGGGATCAATAGGTCAAGGTCACTGTGACCCTTTAAATGAAAATTGATTTAAAATATATTATTGTACCCCAGCAAAATAAATGGAGTTTACTGGATTCAGTCTGTTATCCATCTATATTACTTTCTAAAGATGAATGACTGTATACATGTTCATTTGCACTTTACCACACTGTATACATGTTCATTTGCACTTTACCACACTGTATACATGTTCATTTGCACTTTACCACACTGTATACATGTTAATTTGCACTTTACCACACTGTATACATGTTCATTTGCTGGACTCCTAGCTAAGGAAACACCAGTCCTGAAAATTACCCCTTTGTGAATACCTGAATGCCCTCTGTTCCAACACCACTCCTTTTGCCAACATATAAGAATAAGTTCATATAAGTGTTCCGGACTTTCCACACCTAAAAAAAAGTTTGAAACCCAATGTCTGTGTTATTCTCCACATTGGGAACCAAGGTTGCAAATGACTAGACTGTTAAACTAGACTTAATCTAAACTTCAACTTGTCACTTATAGTCCTTCACCTTATTAGTACTGGGAATGTACGTCTTTGGGGAGAATTCTTGGAAACCATGGTTACTGGCATGCGGGATGGATCTTTCGAGGTATATACTTTTCTTTTTTCATTCTATTAAAGTATAAATTCAGGCAAGACTTTGTATTTTTAACATTGTCAATCACTGAGTGCGAGGAGAAATTCTACATTTTATAGTCGCTCCGCAACATAAGTTTGAAACTATAAGGTGGATAATGTTTTTCAAGTCATTCCTGTCAATTGTTTGATCTTTGAAGCGGAATTTGTCTTTATTACAGCTTTATCTTTAGCCTGAAATGAAACTAATTAATAGCAATGTTTATTATGTCCCACGTCAGAAATTGTTTACCAAACATTTTAAGTTATCCCTTCAATTAAATAATTTTAGTGAGTTTTATTAAGAGAGCAGTTAAGAATAGTTTGACTGTTTCTGAATCCCATATCAAGTTAAAATAATCCATTTACATGTAGGTGAAATAAGAGTAAAAACAATCTGTATTTTTTCCAGCAACACGTTAATGGGTGAGCCCAAAGATTTGAATCCAAAAGAGAAATCGGAGCTACGTAGACGGAATATTGTCTTGTTATATTTCCTGATGCGATCACCGTTCTATGATAAGTACACGAAGTAAGTAAGCTTATATCAGTTATAATTACCCTTGGCAAGGATCGCAGTCTTATTTTGCTTTTTAAAGTCCCTATCCCACCATCAGCAGGCAAAATTTGCAGCAGATATATATACCGCTGCTAAACCTAGTCATGACAAGTTGAAAAAGTCTAACTCTATAGAGTATAGACACAAAATAAACGTCTTTAACAAGCCAAGCCAAAACTGGAACGTCGAGATTTACCACCTCGTAATTCATTTCGTATTCAATCTCATGTATTTTAAGTATCCGTGAATAAGCCTATACCTTTAATAAGCACATACACATTATTTTATGACCTGAACACCTGGATAGAGTTTGGATACACTTTGGGTACTTGGGATTATGTCTAAGAATATTCTCAAGAATGGTTGGTGAATTCCAGGCCAGGATAGAGTTTGGATAAACAATTTTGTAGTGTAATTTTGCCAATATTTGGCATGGTAGTGCCTTTAATGAGCGAGGAACCCGTAGATACTGGGCAAAAATTAAGTGCTTTGATGGTGCTATCACTGCTATGCTGAGATTGGGAAAACAGTGTGTAGCTTGACTTTTACATGCTTCAGCCTAAATCATAATTAAAGATGAATGGCCACACTTTTTGTAGTATTATCAATTAACAAATTGAACTCTTAAACATCATATGAACATTTCTTGATAGTCTCGGAGAGAAACATATATTGAAAACCGCTACTAAGTTTTATGTAAAAATAAGAATTATTTGCATGACGTAGATACTACTTTTACCACTGCGTGACTGCACGGGGAAATGAGGTAAATCTGAATTGTATAGCTGCACAACTATTGTCAGATAATTGATAAATACATTACCCGTGGATTAATTTACCTGTTCAAAGTTTTCTACGTCATCACATACAATCTTATTCTCGCTTTTCACAGATATTACAATGTGAGAATTGTAAATATATATTGCTGGGTATTGATTTCGATTTAAATAAACATAAACATGTTCATGAAACAAAACATGGCCAGAGAACTTTAAGGCCTGGGAACATGTTTTTATAGTCACTATTTGACTATACACAACAGTGGTACAAATCCTTCAGTGCTTTACACGTTGATGCTTCTGCACTAAAAAATCGTACAACTATTGGTTCATATCTGCAATATTTTCACTGACTGTGTTGACACTGTTCATAATAATATTTTCACTAACTGTGTTGACACTGTTCATAATCCTATTTTCACTGACTGTGTTGACACTGTTCATAATCATATTTTCACAAACTGTTTTGACACTGTTCATAATAATATTTTCACTAACTGTGTTGACACTGTTCATAATCCTATTTTCACTGACTGTGTTGACACTGTTCATAATCATATTTTCACTAACTGTGTTGACACTGTTCATAATCATATTTTCACTAAATGTGTTGACACTGTTCATAATCATATTTTCACTAACTGTCATAATCATATTTTCACTAACTGTGTTGACACTGTTCATAATCATATTTTCACTAACTGTGTTGACACTGTTCATAATCATAGTTTCACTAACTGTGTTGACACTGTTCATAATCCTATTTTCACTGACTGTTGACACTGTTCATAATCATAGTTTCACTAACTGTGTTTACACTGTTCATAATCATATTTTCACTAACTGTCATAATCATAGTTTCACTAACTGTGTTGACACTGTTCATAATCATAGTTTCACTAACTGTGTTGACACTGTTCATAATCATATTTTCACTAACTGTGTTGACACTGTTCATAATCCTGTTTTCACTAACTGTGTTGACACTGTTCATAATCATATTTTCACTAACTATGTGACACTGTTCATAATCATATTTTCACTAACTGTGTTGACACTGTTCATAATCCTATTTTCACTAACTGTGTTGACACTGTTCATAATCATATTTTCACTAACAGTGTTGACACTGTTCATAATCATAGTTTCACTAACGTGTTGACACTGTTCATAATCATAGTTTCACTAACTGTGTTGACACTGTTCATAATCATAGTTTTACTAACTGTGTTGACACTGTTCATAATCCTATTTTCACTAACGTGTTGACACTGTTCATAATCATATTTTCACTAACTGTGTTGACACTGTTCATAATCCTATTTTCACTAACTGTGTTGACACTGTTCATAATCCTATTTTCACTAACTGTGTTGACACTATTCATAATCATAGTTTCACTAACTGTGTTTGACACTGTTCATAATCCTCCAATCTTGCATAATCCATTTAAATTGTTGAGATAACAATTGGTTTCCATGTATTTTATCTTTCAGAGCCAGAATAGTTGCTGTTCTACGTGCCATTGCCACCTATGTGCCTTTATCCGGAATTATTATCAGTAAGTTGAAAAACAAATGAAAATGTTTCTTGTAAATGTCCGTCAAATAAATAAAACTCAATGCTATACACTACTTCTAGCAGGACACACTGTAGTCTGTTGCACGTATCTATGGTTAGCATACTTTACTTAAGAAATAAAATATTTCCAGCGGGTTTATATTGTCCCAGATCAATACCTGGAGGGCAGGACTTGAAGTTCATCGATACCAAAGGCTGCGGTTTCGATGTGTTTCAAGTCCCAAACACCAGGTTTTGATTTCGCACAATATAAACCCACTGGAAATATTTTATTTCTTATCTATCATGGAGTTTTATGTATCATGAAACACATTTTGTCGAGAGATTGCACAAAATACAAACAAATTCTCACTACTTACATTTTATGCCTATCAACATCAAAGAAGAATTTACAGCTTCATCCTATATAAATGTGTTGTTGGAATGTAGCGTCGCTTAAAATAACGCTTTTCATTGCGTTGTTGTTTTGCATATGACGTTTAAAATGACGTCTCAGCGGTTAACGTGTTTTCTGGCGTTTAAAATATCGTCATAACGGTTGACGTACAAGACATCAGAGGTTTATATAGCTTTTTCCAGACCACCGCAAGAACCAATCAACATTGAGCATTTTAATAAATCACGTTAGATACATTTTTGAAAGGTTGTGAATGAAGATAAGTATCTTACTGCCATGTTTGGGAGTTCATACAGTCCTTATAATCAGATGTAGTTTGTTTTATTGCGGGTTCAAATCCCACTGGGAGATCGACTTGAAAGTGACAAAGTGTCGATTCTTATGGATGGCAGAAGGTATATAGTACCGGTTCTATCCAGGAATAAGTTGGTGGTCTGCCTCCGCCACTAAAAATGTTAAATACCTTGGGGGAAAAAAATGAAAGGGACCTGTTTTTATTTCAGTGATATAGACTTCATGAACTTCTGTTGGAATTGTGTTATTTTGTCATGGCTACCAATATAGTAAGAACATACAGGGGTGGAAAAATTTGGAAAAATCCACTCGCCCTGCAGGACTAGTGGAAGCAAAAAGCTACTCACCCTTACCAATTTACCACTGTTGCAGCATATAACCTGAACATTATTTTCACCACTATAGTAAGCTACAATAAGTACATTTGTGTACTCACAGACACTGTAGTAGCTGACAGGCAGTATGTGGATATTTTATTGTTATGCAAATAAAGAAAACGCCATATTATCGGCGGAGAATTAACTTCTACAACAATAACAACAACATTCTGCTGAACTTTCTCTTCAGTATTTTGTCTCCATTGGACCAATAATAGACGCCAGAACTAATTAATTGTTGTTCAGCCATACCCGTTCCGATTCGCCGACTCTCAGGCCGAATCCTCTTGCAGTCGCTGACGTAGACTTTCCGAACAGCGACCTGATGTCTGCTTGTTTACCCGCCATGTTTACGGTGTCGATATAAAAAAAACACAATCTGACTGGTTAGCGATATATTGCATCACACTCCAATTGATTTTAGCATGAATTGAATCACAGTCTATATAACGCGTGGGTTACCTGGTAACAAACAAACACCTGTTAATCCGGGTCCTGCAAACGACAATACGGAACAAAATTATGCGTCACAATGATCCAGATTTGAAATCTTGCAAATATTGCAACATCGTGTTTGAACGATAGTTTAACTTAATTTTTATAGTGCAAAAAGTCACTCGCCCTGTCGGACGACCAGACGCCAAATGTTACTGCATTGGCGAGTGCAAGCTGTCTGCAGACGAGTGGAATTTTACACCGGTGACATAATATAAAAACCTTTACTTTTAATCAGCATATAATTATACATCTTATTTTATGACCTGAACACCTGGATAGCTAGAGTTTTGATACACGGTTTTATAGTGTAATTTTTCCGTTATTTGGCGGGTAAGTTTCTTTAAACCAGACAGAACACAGAACACAGGGTACAGTTTAGTGCACTAGCACCTTTTATATGAAATTGAAGACTATTTTCGTTTGATTTATGTTTTTATAAGGCATCCGCAGTCAACGATTAATCTAGTTGAATATCAGTTCAGTGTTCTCAACCTCACTGTTGGTGAAGTTTCAAAAAAGGATCTTGTGGGCAATTTTAATAAACTATATAGCATTTTATCGCGTGTGAATGTACGCTATATATTTAAATCTATGAATATGCATTTTTCAGGACCTGTGCTGGAATACCTTCCAACTTGGCAGAGGATGTATTTCTATGTGTGGAACACGTAATGGTGACTGCTAGATTGTGTTCCATTCACCACAGTTTCGGACATGTATGGCACATATGCTCAATGAATGACAATTGATGAAAACTTCACTGCGACACATCTACCTGTGATATGTTTATGAACTTTCAATTTCTCATTATAAAGACATACCGGTCCACCATTCTTTAAGAAGTGAGATTTTGACTTGTGAAGTGGTGTCAATCCTTAACCCACTAAGCATGACTATAATAACCATTTCGTCTATTGTAAACCCTGATCAGCCTGCTCGCAGGCTGATCAGGGTTTACAATGTCCTTACTCGCAGGCTGATCTGGGTTAACAATGTCTGGCTGCTAATCAGTCATTTTCCCCAAAACACCCCTTTGTCACATAAATGGAATGGACTTAATTTAAAGAAAGAACAGTCCATTATATATATATAGCAGGTTAAGGGTTAAGTGGCCCAGGAATTTCATCACAAGAAAAATCAAAATGGCATTCATGTTTAAATCTGAAGCGACTGAACAAACTCCATATTAAAATAAAAGACAGCAGTGCCATTTAGTGCCATTTAGTTAAAAGTACAATTAATTGTATCTAAGTCATTTTGAACAGTTTTTTACTTTTTTTCTCAGAAATGCTTTCAATGAAACTAAATAACATTTTTGACAGTTTAACGTCACATGAATCTTTGACGGTTTATGCACGATTGAATAGTCGCACATTTTTAACATCAATCAGTCAGACTGCAAGATTTTTGTCATGTGTTAATTCCCATCAGTATACATATGGCGTACAAAGTACAGCGTATGAGTATAGACTGCACTCGCTGGATTCATACAACATATTCATCCACAAAATGTATTTATATTTTATTAAAAGCGCAATGTTTTTAAATGAATTATCTTTTTAAAAATTATAACTTCCTTGGTGTAAAATAGTATAAACTATATTTATTTTATATCAATTAATCAAGCTACACATCTTATACAAATCACTCTCAGTGGTGCGGATGACAGCTTTAGTGGACTTGTATAAATCACATGGTTAGTAACAAAACATTTCACTTTTACTTCGACAGGAGGCTAGCACTCAACTCAACACCTCTGTATTTTGTATAGCATCCAGTCAAAATCATATCTCCGTACAAGTCATAAAACACTGCAAGAATCATGGATTTTTGCTTGTTTTTCGATGAAAAGGTAAACTATTCTACTCGAATTGAGTTGTATTTAAGGAGAATTATGCCCCTTTTTGACTTGCATTTTTTTTATAAATATGAAATGTTTCATATCTGAAACGCTTTGAAGGATTCAATAAAACTTACACGTATTCACTGAGTTTTACAAGGTACAGAGACAAGTGCCATACTTCTGTCATGCAATTATAAAGCAGAATTCTGCCCCTTTTTCAATTTCAATAAACAAGGCCTGGATAGTCGAGAGCGCTGTCCCCGGACAGACTTGTTATCAAATAATGGATATGACATTTTGACTTTTAGACTCCATCTCAGAAATCGTTTCCTAGTGTACAAGTACACCTGTATTCCTTGTGTACAAGTACACCTGTATTCCTTGTGTACAAGTACACCTGTATTCCTTGTGTACAAGTACACCTGTATTTCTGAGCTTGAGATTTTAAATTCCCGGTGTTACAAATCATGTGGATGACAACTGATTTATAGGTCTACGTTGTAAATATTGTACGATTTTTATATTAAAAGTTGAGAATGGTGGTCAGATATGGCTGTGTCATAGTGAATAATAAATGCCCAGACCATCATATGTAAGATTGTTTATGTTTACGAACCTATTTTATTCAGAGGAGTGTCCGTGCATAAATTGAACAAAATGGTATTGAAGGTGTGATAGATATTGCCAGAATGAATGTTATTACATTGACTGATATAAACAGACAGGACTGATTATGATTAACATGAAGTTTTACATTCCTGTATAAATTACATAATTAAAATCACTATTTCATATGTAATGATGTGTTTGCCATTGATCATAATTCAGTTAAAGAGTACATCAGACTTTGGGGCCGAATTGTTTAAAAACATTTTCAAGTATGAAATGACTAATTTAAAGTGTGAAATATTTCTGATGAAACATTAATAGTTTCCAATAATACAGCGCAAAAATAAAAATGATAATTTACAACATGTCTAAAGTCCATAGAGAAACCTCGAAGTTATAAATAGCTGTCGCGTGGAGCAAATAGACGATATCTACATAATGACGCTCGCTTGCAATACATTGCAATTTGTTTTACCGCCAAGTTTAAAATAGCAATCCCTGGCGCATCACCATAGTTAGGAAATACCTTCTTCGGGTTGTTTATAAATGACGGTCAATTTTTTGTGGTGGAGGCGGACCACCCACTTTTCCTGGGTAGAACCAGTACTGTTCACCTCCAGCCATCCGTGTCGATTCTTACGAATGGCGGGAGGTGTACAGTACTGGTTCATTTTTTATGTTTTGGCCCATTAGAATAGAAAAACATCATTATTTGTCAATTTTCAGTCAGACCCCTAGACCGTCATGAAAAGTCGGATGTACCCACTTTAATAACTGTAATTTGAAATGATTAATATGTGCCACATAATGTCTCTGTATTAATTGTATTTAAGACTTAGGAATCGCTCTGTTCATCGTCTTGCATTGTTGTCATCACAAAAACTCAACATCCTTTGACATTTTCTGTTTCTTTATATTTTTAGCTCTACTGATCAAAGCAGAGCTTATGCCGTGGTGCGGTGTCCGTCTGTAAACTTTTTTTGTAGCAACTACTCCTCTGAAACTATTTGATTTAATTTTATGAAACTTTACAGAAATATTGCCCATGAAGTATAGTCGATCGTAGCAAAAATTCATGTTGATGTGAAATCCAAGATGGCCACCAAAGCTAAAAATAGATTTTTAAAAAACAAGTTTGTAGTGATTACTTCTCGAAAAATACAGGTGATATTGATATAGGACTTTTTCTAAAATGATCAGCATGACATGATGTTGTTCCTCGTTTTGATTCGACGTTAAACATGGCTGCCAGCGACCATCTTTGTTTACATAGAGTTATATAGTAAAAACTTGTAGCATCCACTCCTCTGAAACTACTTGACGGATTTTCATGAAACTTCACAGAAATGTTGCTCTTAAATGTCTAGTTGATCCTTGCACAATTTCAGATCAGCCGAAAATTCAAGATGGCCACTGCGGCTAAAAATAGATATTTAAAAAACAAGTTTGTAGTGACTAATTCTTGAAAACTATAAGCGGTATTGATATGGGACGTTTTCTAAAATGATCAGCATGACATGAGGTTGGTCATTATCGAAAATCATTTGGATTCAACATTAAACATGGCTGCATCTTTGTTTACATAGAGTTATATAGTAAAATCGTTTAGCTACTACTCCTCTGAAACTACTTGATGGATTTTCATGAAACTTCACAGGATTGTCGCTCTTGATATCTAGTTGATCCTAGCAAAATTTCAGGTCGGCCGGAAATTCAAGATGGCCACCACGGCTAAAAATATATTTTCAAAAAGAACAAATTTGTAGCGACTACTTCTTGAAAACTATAAGTGATACTGATATGGCACTTTTGCTAAAATGAACAGCATAACATGGTATTGGTCCTTATTTAAAATTATTTTGATTCGACATTAAACATGGCTGCCATGGCCATCTTTGTTTATATAGTTTTATAGTAACTACTGTGTAGTAGCGACTACTCCTCTAAAACTATCGACAGATTTTCATGAAACTTCACAGGAATGCTCATCTAGCTATCAAAAACCTATCAGTAGAGCTTCAAGGTCATTGACCTCTTGTTCTTTTTGTCACGATAATAGTCACATGACCACACCAATATATCATGGTCATAGTCTTGATATGAAAGCCATTGTTATTTTGGTCACAAAAACATAAAATTCCATGAAACCTTTTTTTTCTTTACACCTTCAGTATATACGCATCATGACAATAGCCACATGACCACACACACATATACAAATATAAAAAGGTCAAGGTCATAGTCTTGGTCATACAAAACTAACATTTCCTGTAACTTTTTTGTTTTCTTTATATTTCATTATAATATGTACACCTAATGTGACCACACCATTTAATGTAATGGTAAAGCCCCGTGACACGTGTGCTGCAGAAAACACATTTTATGTTTTTAATCAGAGTAAACCTTGTTCACAAAAGTGGTTACACAATTAGAAGGGCATATCGATAGAACCACATACATTCAGAAGGACAAAAGTGTTCGTATCCACATTTTAAACTTGTTTTTGCAGTCATGTATGCATTACCTTGTCTGGGCTATTCCATTAAAACATTTCCGGGATCACAGGGAGACAATTTAAATGAACCCTAATTTTTGAAATTTGGTTCTTTAGACTAAATTTTGCATATATGGGTGGGTGTTCAATTTCAGAAGTGCCTTCCAGGGATCCCATTTATGTTTTAATGGAACAGTCCTCTGTATGGTTCTGTTAAAGTATAATTATTTAGAACATTTGGTTTTAAAAGGTATTCGAGAGATTACAAATTTTATGTCTATTTGTTTTTTGTTTTTTGTCTGAAGGAAATTTTATCCTTCATTTGATCCTTCTTCCCTTGTGAAGCAGTTCCCATTCATGAACAAAACAGTACTCAGATTGTTTTAATGCCCCCGAAGGGCGGCATATAGTAGTCGCACCGTCCGTTCGGTCGTACCATCGTGTCCAGTCAACAGCTCTAACATTCATGGACGGATTTTCAAATAACTTGGCACAAGTGCTCACCACAACAAGACGACGTGTTGCGTGCAAAATCCAATTCCCTGGTGTCAAGGTCACACTTAGAGGTCAAAACCACTTCGGGGGCATTTGTCACTTACAGCGACATTTCTTGTTGTTTTTAGATCACCTGAGCCAAAGGCTGAAGGTGATCTATTGGGATCACTCTTCGTCCGGCCCAATGTGGTTCCGGGGGCCCCGTTTGGTTACTCTGCAACTCTGAAGTTCAGGGTGAGAAGGTTCTAGGCCTGTTCTCCATATTTTATCTCGATGTACATGGAGGATGAGCCTGGCATGTTCATTCCTGTTAGGCGCCATATTATAACCTTTCATGTGTTGGTGCGCCTTAAAACCCCAATTCAATTCAATTCGTCCGTCGTTGTTAACTTTTCTTCAAACGACTTCTCCTCAGAAACCACTTGGCCAATTTTGTCCAAACTTCACATGGATGATCTTTAGATGAATGCTTTTTAGATTTGTTAAAATTAGGTCAGTGCGACATCCAAGATGGCCGCCATTACCATATATGGTCAAAACCTTAAAAAATCTTCTCAAGAACCGCTTGACAGATTTCAACAGTTTTTCTTTTAAAATGATTGCCAATGCCTAGACTATCAAGTTTGTTCAAATGAAGTCCCCGGGGTCAAAAATGGCCGTGCCCCGGGGGTCCAAAGTTTGTATATTGAGATTTTGCATGTTTTTCATATAGGAAAAAAAAAAAAAAAATCTTTTTCTCTGAAACCACAAGGCACAGAGGTCTCATGTATTACATGTAGCATCAGCTTATGGTCCTCTACTAAGTTTGTTCAAATGGTGACCTTGGGGTCAAATTTGTCCCCGCCCCGGGAGTCACAGTTTTACAGAGACTTATATAGGAAAAAAGATTAACAAATCTTCTTCTCGGAAACTACAAGAGCCAGAGGTTTGATATTTTGCATTTACTATAAGCTTATGGTCTTTTACCAAGTTTGTTCAAATGGTGACCCACGGGTCACATTTGGCCCCGCCCCAAGGGTCACATGTTTTACATAGACATGTATAGGGAAAAACTTAAAAAATCTTCTTCTCTGAAACTGCAAGAGCCAGAGGTTTAGTATTTTGCATTTGCTATAAGCTTATGATCCTCTACTAAATTTGTTCAAATGGTGACCCTGGGGTCACATTTGTCCCCGCCCCGGGGGTCACAGTTTTACATAGGCCTGTATAGGGAAAAACTGAAAAAAAATCTTCTTCTCTGGAACCACATGGCACAGAGCTCTCATGTATTACTTGTAGCATCAGCTTATGGTCCTCTACTAAGTTTGTTCAAATGGTGACCCTGGGGTCAAATTTGTTCCCACCCCGGGGGTCACAGTTTTACATAGACTTATAGAGGAAAAAAATTAAAAAATCTATTTCTCTGAAACTGCAAGAGCCAGAGGTTTAATATTTTGCATTTGCTATAAGCTTATGGTCCTCTACTAAGTTTGTTCAAATGGTGACCCAGGGGTCACATTTGTTCCCGCCCCGGGGGTCACAGTTTTACAAAGGCTTGTATAGGAAAAAACTTAAAACAATCTTCTTCTCTGGAACCACATGGCACAGAGCTCTCATGTATTACTTGTAGTATCAGCTTATGGTCCTCTACTAAGTTTGTTCAAATGGTGACCCTGGGGTCAAATTTGTTCCCACCCCGGGGATCACAGTTTTACATAGACTTAGGGGCATCCGTGGCCGAGTGGTTAACGTCTCTGACTTGAAATCACTTGCCCCTCACCGCTGTAGGTTCGATCCCTCAGGGGCCTAGGAATCTTTATGTTAGGAAGCTATCCAGCTGGCTTGCGGAACTTCGGTGGTTCTACCCAGGTGCCCGCCCGTGCATGAAAATTGCCCGGAGTTGCACCTGTGGTCTTCCTCCACCAATGGAAGCTGGAAAGTCGCCATATGAACTTAGCTGTTGGTGCGACTATAAAATCCAATTCAATTTACATAGACTTATAGAGGAAAAAAATTAAAAAATCTTCTTCTCGGAAACTACAAGATCCAGAGGTTTGATATTTTGCATTTACATTTGGCCCTGCCCCAAGGGTCACATGTTTTACATAGACATGTATGGGGAAAAACTTAAAAAATCTTCTTCTCTGAAACTGCAAGAGCCAGAGGTTTAATATTTTGCATTTGCTATAAGCTCATGGTCCTCTGCAAATTTTGTTTAAATGGTGACCCTGGGGTCACATTTGGCCCCGCCCTAGGGGTCTTTATGTTAGGAAGCTATCCAGCTGGCTTGCGGAACTTCGTTAAAAAACGAATAAACCTTCTTCTCTGGAACAGCAAGAGCCAAAGGTTTAATATTTTGCATTTGCTATAAGCTTACGGTCCTCTACCAAGTTTGTTCAAATGGTTACCCTGGTGTCAAATTTAGCAGCGCTCCGGGGTCACAGTTTTACATCGACTTATATATATATAGGAAAAAAACAATCTTCTCTGAAACTGCAAGATCGAGAGGTTTAATATTTTGCATTTACAATAAGATTATGGTCCTCTACCACGTTTGTTCAAATGGTGACCCTGCGGTAAAATTCGACCCCACCCTTGGGTCACAGTTTTACATAGACTTATACAGGAAACGCATTAAAGTCTTCTTCTCTGGAACTACAAGAGCCAGAGGTTTAATATTTTGCATTTACTATACTCTTATGGTCCTTTACCAAATTTGTGCAAATGGTGACCCTGGGATCACATTTGGCCCCGCCCCAGGGGTCACGTTTTACATAGACTTGTATAGGGAAAAACTTAAAAAATCTTCTCTGAAACTACAAAGCACACAGCTCTCATATATTACATGTAGCCCTGGGGTCACATTTGACTCTGCCCAAGGTGTTACACTCTAGCACCTTCATTTTGTATTTGATCTTTACCAAACTTTGTCAGTGTCTTTATATCAATGTTATTACACAATAGAGCCCACATTTCTTGAACAATCTTAATAAAACTTGCACAGATTGTATATGACCATAAGATTTCGAAGAAGTCGAGCTCCCAGTGGGATTCGAACCCGCAGCGGTGAGAGGCCAAGGTTTACAATGCGTTTTTGAGAAGACTTCCTCAGGTAGATTCAGCAGGTAGATATAAAAAGGTTTTAAATGTTCAGATATCGAAAGTTTCTATGATTACATTCAATTTGCTGAAATTTAACATACAGACAAACCTGTATTATCACTAAAGGGTACAGAAAAATATCTCTCAATACAGGTAGTCTTTTTAATGCAGGTGTATTGTAATAAAACAACACAATCTGGAACTGAAACGGTGACTCTTAAAGGTGGTTGTCACTTAATACAGGTGTTCTGTTTTCCTTTCTCTTACTTTTTAGCTCGACTATTCGAAGAATAAAAGAGCTTATGTAATCACCCCGGGGTCGGCGTTGGTGTCGGCGTCGGCGTCCCACATCAAGGTTTGCGTGTAAGCTGTGTTTACAAGTCTATATCTCTTACATTTCTTATCCTACCACAACCAAATTTGTTCATGGGCTTCCTTGTAGCATTATCTTAAGGGCTGCATAAGCAATTTTGGTTCCTGTAACCCATGGGCTGCCATGGAACCCAAATTATGATAGCCCATAAAATGTGCCCCATTTCACATCAAATTTTGCGTGTAAGCTGTGTTTACAAGTCTATATCTCTTACAATTCTTACCCTAGCACAACCAGATTTGGCCATTGGCTTCCTTATAGCATTAACGTAAGGGCTGCTTAAGTAATTTTGGTTTCTGTAACCCCTGGGCTCCCATGGAACCCAAATTCTGATAGCCCTTAAAATATGTCTGTTTCACATCAAATTTTGCGTGTAAGCTGTGTTTACAGGTCTATATCTCTTGCATTTTTTGTCCTAGCTCAACTAAATTTTGGAATTGGTTTCCTTATAGTATGTTGTAAAGGGTTGGATAAGTAATTTTGCCTTCTGCAAATTCTGGGCTCCCATGGAACCGAAATTGTGATGGCCCATAAAATGTGCAATAAAGGCAGATCTAGGTTTGCATGTAAGCATGTAAAATCTATAATTTTGGTTTGGGATTTGTTATAGCATTATGCATCTTATTACTTCACCCATATTGGGGCATGGGCTCCCTCCTCCCCCCCCTCTACCCCCGCCCTCACTCCCCTCCACACCTTTTTTTTTTTACATATTAATGTGTTGTTTTAGTCAATTCTTACACATATATGTTGCAACCCTCCCCGCCACCACCACCCCACCCCACCGCCTCTCAACCCATCACCCCACCCCGCCCCAGACTTGGAACTTTTTCTTTTTTTTTCATATTTCTGTGTTGCTTTTGTCAATTCTTACACATATATGTTGCAACGCCCCTCCCCCACCCCCCCCACCCCTATCACCCCGCCCCACACTTGGATTTTTTTTTTTTTACATATTTCTTTGTTGTTTTAGTCAATTCTTACACACATATGTTGCCCCCCTCCCCCCCCCCCCCCCCCCCCAACCCACTCCTGCCTCTTCAACCCCGCTCCCTCCCACCCCACCCCCACATGAAACTATTTTTTTATTTTTTACATATTTCTGTGTTGCATTTGTCAATTCTTACACATATATGTTGCCCCCCCCCCCAACCCACTCCTGCCTCTCACCCTCGCTCAACCCCCCCCCCCCCCCCCCCCCACCCCCACCCCCACCACCACCACACACACACACACTTGGAACTTTTTTTTTTTTTTCTTTTTAAATATTTCTTTGTTGTTTTAGTCAATTCTTACACACATATGTTGCTTCCCCCCCCCCCCCCCCCCCCCCGCCAACCCACTCCCGCCTTTCCCCCTCGCTTCCCCCACCCCACCCCCACTTGAAACTATTATTTTTTATTATTTTTTTTACATATTTCTGTGTTGCTTTTGTCAATTCTTACACATAGTTATGTTGTGCTCCCAACCCCACCCCACATTGTTGTAGCCTTGTTTTCTGATGGTATATACTAGCTATAAATTTATTATTCTCCGAAAAATCGAATAGTCGAGCTGCGCTGTTCTCCGACAGCTCTTGTTAAATAGTGTTACCTAAAAATAAGCATACACAGTCTGATGTACGAGTATGTACATTAGGATTTCCTTCTATCAAACAATTGTTTTATGATCTTGTAAATCTCCAAATACTTGATTATTTCATTCATTTTGTTAAAAGCTATTTAAGTTGTAGGCAAATCCGATTTCTAGTTAAATAAGATAAAAAGAACAGCCCATCATTGGTGTATCCCCTTATTGAGGGTGTTAAAGGGACACATGGCAATCTTGAATTGAATGTTGTTTAACGGCTCATCAACACAGTATAGGTTATTTAGAGCCACCCCAGAGAGAGGGGAAGGATACATAGGAATCCGTGAACCGTGCCCTACTCTTATTATCGAATAAATTCCTATGGTTCTTTAACGTGCTCGGAGGATAGACCGATACATACACGGGACTGTCCGGTTTACGTCCCCATCCGAAGGACGAGGCTAAGGGAAAGTGTCTTGCCCAAGAACACGTATGATTCAAGCATTACAATTAGCCTCTCGATGTTTCATTTTGACTTTAAATCTGCTTGCAAATATTTAAATACTATTTTGAGTTTTTAACTTTTCTTCGTTATTCTATCATTACATATATTATTGATGCAATCAACAGTTAGTAATATGCAAAAACAATTTGCTTTATACAATTCCTTGATGTTTCATTCCTGTTAGGCACCATATATTTCATGTGTTGGTGTGCCTTAAAACCCAATTCAATATACAATTTTTATAATTAAAACGTGTATTAATGATTGAACAAATGCAATTTATGTAGAAAAACTGACGAGACGCCGCGAGTTTTAACAAAAATAAGATTGCCGTGTGACTCATTAATGCTTACCTAAACCACACAGAAATAATGTCCATACATGCAGATTTAATGTAAAATTTACTCTAAAAAACGTATTTAAAAAATGTGTCGTTCTTATTTCGTTAGGACATCCAAATGAAGCTATCTTAGTTTAGAATAAAATAAAAATTTAGTTTGATATACTTTAAAAGGTATATACTGTGAAACTGGTGTGCTCTGAGACAGATTAATTGTTCTTCAGGCTATTATAAGAAGTTTTGTTTTGTATGGTGTTTTACGTCATTTGCACCACATGTAAGGTTATATATGACTGTCGATATTTTGTGGTGGAGCAGACCACCCACTTTTCTTGGGTAGAACCAGTACTTTACACCTCCCGCCAGTAGTATATAAACTGGGGTTTCTGGGACAGTTTTTTCATCGGGGAGTTTGTTGCACTGAGTCAGTAAATTTGTCGGCCGGCAAGCCAACCAACAAATTTAAAACTCATTGCAACTCCCCGATGAAAAAACTCACCCAGAAACTCCAGTTTGTATACTACTTATAAATAATTGATAATAACTTGCTACTTTTCTAACCAACCCCAAAAAAAACAACTGCAGATCGAGTAATCAATATCTTTCAAACCCAACGCCGCAGATGATTTTGGCCTCAGTTGTTAAACAAAGTTGGAAGGTACAGACCCCAGTTTGTATACTACCCACAAATAATTGATCTTGTTACTTTTTTGGGAGAGCGCAACTATTTTGGGTGAATCTACTTTTGGCGAAGTTTTTAAATCACGCTTTTATGTCTTGAATATCCTTAAATGGTACCCAACTATTGAAATCATCATTGTAACCCTTCCATTTAATCAATGCTTGTTTCTTTTTGTAATCACGTCGTATTACCTTTTCAATTCTGAATATTTCTTGATCGGCTGTTAACATTTCCAATTCATAGAAGCTTCCATCAATGTTTTGGTTGTTCAAATCTTTTATTTTGTACGTCACATGATTTGTATATTGAATTTCATCTATAACAAATATTTCTTCAGTCCAATTTGGAGTATAACCTTTTTCAAACGTTCTTTTATATTTGCTAATTCTAACCTTGTCTCCTATTTTGAACTTTGGCAAAGCTTTATTAATTTTCATCTTTCCATACAAGTTGAAATACACTATTCCTTTATTTTTCTCATCACTGACCTCAATCGGTGTCATTTTAATACTCCGATGTTTTGTATTATTGTATTTATCAACCATCGCCTGAAGCACGTCTAAATACGTATTTGTATTGTTCGCTGTAAAATATTTCCACATCCTCTCTTTCAATGTTCTATTAAATCGTTCAATTACTACAGCTTTTCCGAAATTAAACATGTGATACATTTCGATATTATTATCAACAAGGAACTGCTTAAACGTCTTGTTATAAATCTCCACACCTTGATCAATCCACAACAATTTACAGTGTCTTCCTGTGCTTATTATCTTTTGGAAAGCTTTTGTAATTTCTGTACCAGTTTTATTCGGAACAGGTGTAACCCAAGCAATGGTACTAAATACATCAATAACTTGACACCTTTATTATATTTTGAAAACGATTGCATATCAACCAAGTCAGCCGACCATATTTTATCTATTTCATTAACAATCACACGACGTTGAGTGAACTTCCTTCGTATAGGTTTATGAAGTTCATCGGCTAGCTTATCAGTCCATCTCAACGCCTTTTCTTGTTTTTTGGCTCTCCATGTCCTAGTTTATATTTTGCACTAATTACGGGCTTGACTATCAAATTCTTAGCAATCTTTTCTTCAAGCGATTTGGATTTGCCCGTTTTTAGCTCTACTGATCAGAGATCAGCAGAGCTTATGCCTTGGTGCGGCGTCCGTCGTCCGTCTGTCTGTCCGTCTGTCTGTCCGTCCGTAAAAAAATTTTTGTAGCGACTACTCCTCTGAAACTACTGAATGGATTTTCATGAAACTTTACAGAAATGTTGCCCATGAAGTCTAGTTGATCCTAGCAAAAATTCATGTTGATATGAAATCCAAGATGGCCGCCAAATCTAAAAATAGATTTTTGAAAAACAAGTTTGTAGCGACTACTTCATGAAAACTCGAAGTGATATTGATATTGGACTTTTTCTAAAATGATCAGCATGACATGATGTTGGTCCTTGTCGAAAATCGTTTTGATTCGACATAAAACATGGCTGCCAGTGGCCATCTTTATTTACATAGAGTTATTTAGTAAAAACTTGTAGCGACTACTTCTCTGAAACTACTAGACGGATTTCCATGAAACTTCACACGAATGTTGCTCTTGATGTGTAAATGATCCTAGCAAAATTTCAGGTTGGCCGGAAATTCAAGATGGCCGCCACAGTTAAAATAAATTTTCAAAATACAAGTTTGTAGCGACTACTTCTTGAAAACTATAAGTGATATTGATATGCGTCTTTTCCTAAAATGATCAGTATGACATGATGTGGATCCTTGCCGAAAATTATTTTGATTCGACATTAAACATGGCTGCCAGCGGCCATCTTTGTTTACATAGAGTTAAATAATGAAAACTTGTAGCGACTACTCCTCTGAAACTACTTGACGGATTTTCATGAAACTTCACACGAATGTTGCTCTTGATGTCTAATTGATCCTAGCAAAACTTCAGGTCGGCCGGAAATTCAAGATGGCCGCCACGGCTAAAAATAGATTTTCAAAAAACAAATTTATGGCGACTACTTCTTGAAAACTGAAAGTGATATTGATATGGGACTTTTTCTAAAATGATCAGCATGTCATGATGTTGTTCCTTGCCGAAAATTGTTTTGATTCGATGTTAAACATGGCTGTCAGTGGCCATCTTTGTTTACATATAGTTATCTCGTAAAAACTTGTAACGACTACTTCTCTGTAACTACTTGACGGATTTTCATGAAACTTTACAGGAATGTTGCTCTTGATGTCTAATTGATCCTAGCAAAATTTCAGGTCGGCCGGAAATTCAAGATGGCCGCCATGGCTAAAAATAGATTTTTTCAAAATTCAAGTTTGTAGCGACTACTTCTTGAAAAGTGATATTGATATGAGACTTTTTCTAAAATGATCCGTATGACATGATGTTGATCCTTTTCAAAAATTATTTTGATTTGACATTAAACATGGCCGCCAGTGGCCATCTTTGTTTACATAGTTATATAATGAAAACTTGTAGCGACTACCCCTATGAAACTACTTGATGGATTTTCATGAAACTTCACAGGAATGTTGACCTAGCTATCAAAAATCTATCAGTAGAGCTTCAAGGTCATTGACCTCTTGTTAAACCAGCCAGCATGTTTTTATCACACATTGGTTTATTACTAGGACTTTCTTCATAACAATAATCGTGATCTTTACAAACAGCATCTAATTCATTTGATGGTTCTCCACTGTCAAGCGGATTACCCGGACCGCAATATTTATAACCAGGAAGCGTTAACCCCTTTTTGGGTAGCAAAGGAAGCAAAGCTTTATGGATATCAATGTTTCCACCTTGTGTACTTTTAACAAATTGCGTTTTAGTAATACCGCAAGACGCACATGTTGCTTTTAACATTCTTCTACCATTTTTTGTTAGAATATACTGAGGATTAACATTTTCAGTAATTATCTTTTCTTTCACACAGTAACCAGGTAACTCATATATAATATGATTAGACTAAACTTTGTTTTTTAAAATATGATCGTATTATGTTTTCATTTTCCACAGGTTTGTAAGGTTTTAATATTTTATAAAGAATATCGTACATACTGTTCCCTTCTTGCAACTTTTTGACAAAGTACAGACAGAAATATCCGCACAAGACACTCGTTTTATCTTGATACTGGATGATGTATTTTATGTTTGGTATGTACCTTAAAACTTCTTTTGGTGGACTAAGCCAAACGGATCAAAATAATACTCATTACAGTAACATGTCCAGTGTGTACCAGGTCCAGTATAATCATCAAGATTAATAATACCGCATTCTTGTTTATTTTGTGTTGTTGGTAATTTGTTCTTGCTAAACACTCCCCTAAAGTTTTTAATGTCTAACTGCCTAACCCACTTTATTATGTCTAAATAAATACTGATAAAGGTGATCCTTTGGGAGCAACAAACACAATTAAGAGAATAAAGCAGCAGACTCGGTTTTATTGAGTCTGTTCATGAGAAGTAATGAAAGAAGCAACACCTCTCACGCCCCCTAGCACCAAGCGGTATTCTACTTCAAAGCCACATATATTGGGCTCGTTGGTCTCAAAGGACCAGTAAAAATAACAATATTTTATCTTGACAAGTTAGAAATAGTCTTGTTTTGAAAATTAACTTTTTTTACGAATGGGATACTTTTATATGGTCTAAATTGTGAGTCTACGTGTAAACCTTTGCCTACTCAAGCCTTTCCCTTTCCTACCCACTTGCAAACCTTTTCCCGTCAAGCCGCTAATAAGAGATTCAATTAAAGGAATTCTTAATGATGCAACATGTCCAAGAAATCCCCCATCTTGTTGTTGATGTCTTGTCAGTTTAATAGGGCAGCAACCTTTTGACTTTATTATCTTGCTTCTTTGTGCAAGTGTTAATTTATTTGACCCAAGAAGTGCTTGTTGTTTTGCAGCTAGGGATAGTTACCATTCCATTTTCGAATAATTTATCAATTCCAGTACTCGCCAGACCACTAAGTGCTCCTGTTGCCAGAGGTCCTAATATCTTCGGAGCGAGTCTAGCAACTGTCGGTAATATTGTTTTAGTTAACAAACCGGCTAATGCTCCCAAAATGCCTCCATTCATGGACTGAGATCTCATCTGCGATTTTGATATATTCACATCCAATCCATATCCGTTGGATTTAGCTTTGTAAATATTGTTAATCTGAGTAGCTGTCAACAACAAAGGAAAATCCCCAGTTAGTTGATTATTCTTCAGCCTGAGCGTTAATTCACTTTTGTTTTTAATTCACTTTAGACTTCGTTTCTGGCCATCTGTCAAATCTATCGAATACTTTACGTAAGTCATATATATTATAAGTATTAAACTATTACCAATTCGTTTCCGACAGTATCAATAACTACATCTTCTTCATAGAGAACCAGAGCATAAAATGTATATCTATCTGCAGGAAGTCCATTTATTTATATCTCAAACTTAGTTGTTTTGGATCAACACTGACCTCGTAATTTAAATCGAAATATATCATTCCGAAAATATTTCTAAAATTACTCACATTGAGAAAAGTTCCAGTGTTTTTATCATTTTATTTATAAGAATAATTAATAACATTTCTGAATATTATTATACTATTATCATGGCTGTATTCAGTTTCTGGATAATATACACCGTTCCCAACTTCCAGTCTAGCTGATTGTAAATAGCAGTTATCAGGAACATTGAGCCTAAACGTATTCAAAAGATGAGGATTTTGGTTTGAGAAGAACTCTTGTTTGCCCTTTGAAAATACACAAAAACATGTTTTGGACTTTTAACTCCAGCCGTTATTCTAAATACGGATTCATTTAGTTGGGAGCTTCCACTTTCTTGTATCATCTCACGGAGTTAAGTCCACTTTGTTGATGTCATGTGATTTCACATAACATAAGCTAAACCATCCGAGTTAAATATCATTTTAGGTATCCACAAAACTAATTTATTAATAACCACCCGACCATCATCACCACCAGCAGCTTTGAAAATTAGCACATCATCAGCCGCCAGTTGCAAGCTAATTTGAATTTGACCAGGAGGTTGCATGTTTGTTTCCAAACCTTCAAAGAAGGAATATTTGTTTAATGGAATTATAGAATCAACTTTTAGATTAGTTATGATTAAAGCATGACGAATCGCAAATCCTGAATTATAAACAACTTTACCACCTCGAGATTCTGCCACAGCTGTGGTATCTAAATAAAAGTATTCGTTTGTTCCGGTTGTTTTCACATAATCGTCAGACATTTCAAGCAAACTGTTAACGTTAACAAATCTATGAAGAGTATTTCCATCATAATCTGTTTTTCAATTTTGCTTTACTAGCATTTGATCAATTAGCGAAGCTGCATCATTAATTAGAGCAATTTCACCAGCGTCTACGAAATCAGCCCCATTGGCAAGCTTGTTTACTTGAAAACTGATTTCAAAATATGCGTTATACCAATCAAAGTAAGAACTTCTGTCATTTATTGTAAATTGGTAGCCACTTTTCATTTGTCTAGTATTAGCTCCAGGTAAAATTATGAGGGTATCTAACTGAACAGGCACATGTTCATATCTAGTATTATATTTATCACTTCGAAACATCTATGTATTCTAGTAATTAGATTAAATTAATCGTTTAATTCTTGCATAAATTCCTCTTCCGGATAGTAATCTATTAATTTTTGCGTTTACATCTTCTTAAATTATATTATCAGCCACAACATCTTTCGAGCAGCTTTTGCAAGTTCTTTTAACATTATCTCGCCTTTTGGTTTAGGTTTAATAACCGAAATTAATTTATCAACAGCCATTTTACCTACTTCATCTCAAAGTGTTTTAGAACCACACTCTATGATTTGTTTTCCAGCAGTTTCTAATGCTTTCTTGCCAGCTGTTTTTACAGACTCACTAAATATCTTTGAGCCAACTTTTGAAAAAATGTAAAATATGCCAGCTCCAGTTAATCTGTCAACTTCAGTATAGGTTCCCGTGCTAGTATCATAAACATTTTTTAATCGCGTCATATAATATATGTTAGATAAAACGTTAGTTACTCAACTACATTAATTCTTTCAAAACAAATCGAAATGATGTGTGGACTCCGTTGAGATTAATAATTTTACCGGAGAAATCGGTTATGTGAATATTAATACTATTAATGATCGTTTTGTTTACTCCACAAAACCCGACTCTTATCGGTTCATCTTTGAAAGGATATGACCTCGTAAGGTCGGCTGTACTTATTTCATAAATAACATCCCCGTATGATCCATCAACAATATAATTACTTACAGTGGATATATAAAGTATCAATAGAATTTGTTATGTTTGGTACTACTGTCCCAAATTTAGTTTTTCTAATAACCGCATCTTTGTCAAACTCAGTCATCAGAGTGTGAAAGTTTGATTCCCTTAAATCAAGCATAATGTGAACTAATGTGTTTGTCTTACCAGATCCTGAGTTACCGCATACAAGCAATAGTCTGGCATGAAGTTCCATATCTGTTTGAAATTACCGTTGTCTGTCTTCATATCATAGTTTGGAATTTCCATTATAATAATACTTGGATAATACTCAACTAATCATAACTTATGTTATTTTAATCTAACCCTATAGTATACATGCCTTTGTTAAAGTGGAAAGAATTAGCGAATAAAATGCAAATATCGAATAATCTTGTTAAAGAATATGAAAATAAAGTTATTCAAAAAAGACTAGAAAGAGGAGCTAGCAAGGATTTATAACAAAAAATGCTAGAACCAGTAACTAGTAGAATAACAGAGCAAACAAGACAGCTAGCGGAACATTTGGTTACTCTTCCAGAAATATGCCAAAAGTTGGCTATACTTCCGGAGGCACTACGCCCGCAATTAGTTGCCCCGCCTGAGCGTGGAGCCATAGCACACCACCACCACCATTCGTTTCTAGAGATAAAAAATCGGCTACCAAGCAAACCATAGATCCTAAAGACCAAGAACCAAGGACTAATTTCGAGGAGGAACTAAAGCGGGTAATAGAGTCTGGGGTTAAATTAAAAGAAACTCCAGAAAAAGTGCCCAGATCAAAACCTGCCGGACTCATGGAAGAATTATATGAGAAAATCAAAGAAAAAGGTACGTCAATTAATCCTGAGGAAAAAATACTAGAAGAAGAACCAGCTGCGAGGTCTAAGAAACCAATGTATGATGTTGACTTAGATGTTGGTATGGAAAAAGAAGTCCTTGATAAGTATGGTTTGCTAGTCCCATCTAAAATACCAGATATTATGGATGAGGATACTGATTATGAAAAGTATGTCGAAAAGGCTGAGGATATACAATATCAGCTGACTCCTGATTTAACAGGTCTGTTGCAAAAAATACGTGACCTCAATCCAGAAAAACTTAAAGAAAGGCTAAAAAATGCGAAAGATTCAAGAACTATAAAAAAAATTAAAGAATTGATTGGAAACCCCGAGACTACTAGTGATAAACAACAGGGATATATTTCGGAACATGCTAAGCTGGCTAATGAAATAAAAGCTATAGAGTTTTACATAGAGAAGTTACCAGAACGAGTTAAGACAGCCAGAGAGACTACAAAAAAGACTTCCGGCGAAGGTATGCAGCAGAAAAGAAATTCATACAAAATAAGCAAAGATGGTCACTACGGTATGCTTCAAATTGATATACCTAATCTTGTTGGTCATCACAAACTAATTGCTAAACAAGGAGGGTCAGTTGTGCTAGATCTGAAAGTGGATGATGATTTTATTGATTTGGTGACAAAGCGTTACAACAATGGAAAATACAATATGCGGGATATTACAATAGTCCTGATGATCTGGTTAATGATCTTTAGTTAGTGTGTGGAAGTATCGAATCGGGAAATAATAGTCCACAGTTGACGAATAAAGGCATTAGCATAATCGACGAGTTATTAAAAAATGGTAATATATCAGCCGGAGAACATGAGCAGTTGTTTTCTAAATATTTCAGTTAATCTAATTATTATAATGAAAGAAATTAAACGCAAGGAGGAATTAATTAGTTACTTGACTCGACAAGCGGCAGCATACATACTTAGTTACAAATTATGAGGTAGAATTAACACGGGGTTACATATCACAAGTGGGATAATTGGTTGTACCGCTGCATTGGTATTAATCCCCGCAGTTCCTGTTTTCATAGCTATCGTTGGAGCAATTCCCCCAATAATTGCGGTTTTGATGAACACAACTAAAATAGCAGAGAAAAAGGTTTTATTAAAATCATATCATAGGAGTTTCAAACAACTTCTTTCATATGTACAAACATCTAATATGTCAAACGGGGAGATAATCTCATCATGCTTTTCTAAAATACTCCATCTGCAGCAAAATGATAGTTTTACTGAACCTTTGGAAAGGTATATTGAGAAGTATATATATTATGTGGACTTTCATTATGAAAACAGGGTCAAGTATAAACCTTTTAGGGGTAGCTCTTATTTAGAGTTGCCAAAAGAACGTTCTAACCCTAAAAAAGGTTTAATAAATATAATAAATAAAAAAGATGACGAGTGCTTCAGATGGTGTCATTTGGCATATAAATTTCCAGCAACAGTCCATCCAGAAAGAATAACAAAGTATAAAAAGCACATTGTTGATCTTGATTACAGCGGAATTACATTTCTTGTTACATTAAAGCAAATTCCCAAAATAAAAAAACAAAACAATATATGTTTTAATATATTTGGATATGAAAAAAGTGGGGTGTATCCGCTGTACATATCAAAAAATAAAGTAGAAGAAGAATGTGATATGCTTTTGATTGTCAAAGAAGAAAAAACCCATTTTGCATGGATAAAGGATTTTAATCGGTTAATGTATAATCAAACATCTCATAAAGAAAAAAAATGGTTCTGTAAAACATGCTTGCAATGCTTTACATTAGAAAAAGTCTTGGAAAAACATTAACCCGATTGTCTTTCTCTAAATGGCAAGCAAACAATAAAAATGCCTTTTGCGAGTGAAAAGGTTTTCTTTAAAAACTACGGCAGGCAATTAATGGCTCCATTTGTTATATATGCCGACTTTGAAGCAATAACAGAAAAAATCTCTTCAGCTACAAATAATCCAAAAAACTCGTATACAGATGCATATCAACAACATACTGGTACAAGGTTGTCTGCTGATATGATGACAAATATTCCAAACCGGTTGTAACATACAGGTGACCAAACGCTGTTTAAAAAATTGTAAAAAAACTGCGAATGCATGTTTAAGAAAGATTTGACGATGACAGCAGCAGAAGAAAAAGAATTTAGGGCAGCCGAGAAATGTCATATTTGCGATGAACGATATATGACGTGTGATAGAGCAGTTAGAGATCATTGTCACATAACTGGGAAGTTTAGAGGAAGTGCTGATGATGCGTGTAATCTCAGTTTCAAGTTGACTAAAAAGATACCTGTTGTGTTTCATAACTTGAGAGATTATGACGCTCAATTGATAGTGCAGCACATCGGAAAGTTCAAAAAAACGATAAATGTTATACCAAATAACATGGAAAGGTATATGGCTTTCATGTTTGGGTCAAATTTGGTGTTTATAGATTGTTTCCAGTTTATGTCACAGTCACTCGATAACTTGGTGAAAAACATTCCGTTGTTTAAGTATATCTCTCAGGAATACTCTGATGAAAAGTTAGAACTTTTGAAGAGAAAAGGAGTTTACCCGTATGATTATATGGATAGTTTTGAATGCTTCGAGGAAAAACAATTGCCTGAAAAGAAAAGCTTCTTCTCCCAGTTAAATGATGAAAACATCTCAGATGAAAATTATGAGCATGCTAAAAAAATATGGAAGACATTCAAGATCAAAAACATGGGAGAATATCATGATCTGTAATTGAAAAGCGATGTTTTGCTTGCTGCTAGCTGATGTTTTTGAAAACTTCATAAAAATGTGCTTTGAGTATTACAAATTATATCCTTGTCATTACTTCAGTAGTCCCGGTTTATCTTGGTATGCCTGTTTAAAAAATGACTGGGATTAAACTTGACTTGATTACTGATATTGATAAATATCTGTTTGTAGAGAAAGAGAGGTGGCGTGAGTTATATTGCAACTAGATATTCGAAAGCTAATAATAAGTATATGGAAAACTATGATAGTAGTAAACAGAGCAAGTATATAATGTATCTTGACGCTAACAACTTGTACGGGTGGGCGATGTTCCTTCTGATTTTGTTTAACAACCAAGACTAAACCTGATACTGTTTTGGGTCGTGTGATTTACAAACTTCGCCAAAAGTAGATTCATCCAAAATAGTTGGTGATTACAAAAATAAACAAGCATTGATTAAATGGAAGGGTGATGATTTCAATAGTTGGGTATCGTTTAAGGATATTCAAGACACAAAAGTGTGATTTAAAAACTTCACCAAAAGTAGATTCATCCAAAATAGTTGCGCTCTCCCAAAAAAGTAACAAGATCAATTATTTGTGGATAGTATACAAACTGGGGTATGTACCTTCCAACTTTGTTTAACAACTGAGGCCAAAATCATCTGCGGTGTTGGGTTTGAAAGATATTGATTATCCGATCTGCAGTTGTTTTATTTGGGGTTGTTTAAAAAGTAAAAGTTATTATCAATTATTTATAAGTAGTATATAAACTGGGGTTTCTGGGGGATTTTTTTCATCCGCAATGAGTTTTAAATTTGTTGGTTGACTCATTGCAACAAACTCCCCGATGAAAAAACTGTCCCAGAAACCCCAGTTTATATACTACTCCCGCCATCCGTAAAAATCGATACTTCTTCACTTACAAGTCGAGCTCCCAGTGGGATTCAAACCCGCAGCAGTGAGAGGCGAAGGTTTTCAACGCAACGTCGTTAACTAATCGGCCACGGAGATTTATAAAGAAGTAGAAGTTATTTTTGATGACAGGGGGATAACTTGATATCCGAGCCGATAAAAATGACATCATTACTGGTTAGATATTTCTTTCAAGTATTTTTTAAAAAACAGAAGTGAGATAAAATAATTCAACGTGTACATAAAAATGTATATAGATGTTTAGATATTTTACAGTGATTATCCCGACCAATTCCGTCGACCATTAAGCAGACAATCGAACTTAAATTTCATTTTTTTACGAAAATTGCGCAAAATGTTTGCATTCGATGCTATTACAATTAAATTAATAAACATTTAATTCAGTCACTGCTATTTTGCGGAATGGCTATTATTGAGCGACATTTAGGTAAAATTTGGAGTGTGTAAGTGCTCTTTTGGAGAAATTATCCGCTTCGAAAAGGGTCGTGGTACGAGAAAACATGATGCCTTAGTAAACAGAGCAGATTTTACTAAGAGACCAGTGATGACAGAGCAAAGAAATTGCGTGTTGCCCAAGTTGACAGAGTAATAGATATATTCCATTTTTTATCGAATTTGAAACTTATTTATTAATAAAATGAACTGCGTATGACTCGAAAGATCAAACAGCTAAACAGTACGCGTGGGAACAGGTTAATTTATGATGGTACTGTGTAATACGCCAATGTGTCTCATACGTGTCGTAGGGGCAACAAAGTGGTTGGCAACAAAGTGGTTTGTGAAAAGGCTCTAGGCTCATTCTCTATGTAAATGGAGGGTGAACCTAGAATGTTCTTTTTGTTTTAGCCTTTTGGCGACGAATGATTTTTACACGTGTTGGTGCGCCTTAAAAGTTCAGTTCTGTTCGTATACAAGCCAGTTATGTCTTACATTTAGCAAAAGTATGCAGCATTAATTACAGCAAAGTCATCGAGTATGGAATTAATTTTAAAGCCTCAAATGTATGCTATTAATGTTAAGTAGCCTTATAATTGTTATCTCTACTGGCCGAAGGCTTATGGGTTAGCGAGCTGTCCGTCGTTGTTTGTCGTCGTTAACTTTTGCCTCGTTAAAACGATAGGCCTTCATTTTGGCATATTGTGACGGTGTGAACACTCTAGCCCCTCCATTTTCCATTTGATCCTTACCAAACGTACACATTAGTTATATACACATAATTTCTCAGACGAGTGCTTGAACCAGACAGATTCGATTGCTTATGTCTAGACTCCATACCTATAGACTATTTAAAGAAGTGGAATCGCAGAGGAGATGCGGTGGTCGAGTGGTACACCGGTACTACTCGCCTCCCGATCCAGACGTCTTGGGTTAGATTCCCGGTGGGGTCACCTCTTTGGTGTAACATTTATTGTCCGATTTAGCTGGTTTTCAAACTTTTCTGAGCTTTTAATGAAATGTATAATACGGCCAGGTTTGGTAAAGATCAGATGAAAAATGAAAGCCAAAAATGGTGGAAAGTGAAGGACATAGCGTCTTAACGAGGCAAAAGTTAACATAAGACGAACGGACAATGGACATTTGGACATCCCATACGTTCTGCTAGTCTTCGGCAAGTTGAGCTTAAAATAACAAGAGGGCATGTGTCGAATACACAAGTAAAAAAGTAAGGATTAGCATAACCTATGAAACAACTTGCAAAAAAAAGTCTGCCCACTGGGATCTGATCCCCCATGAACATTTTTTTTATGAGAAAACAAAACAACACGTGGGTCATTGGTTCATGTGTAGTCGTTTAAAGATGTTTCTATCGTAAGTAACGGCGGCCATATTTACTGAGAGTATGGAACATTTACATAAAACCGAGAAAGTGTTAAAACGCAATTCTTTTGATCAAGTTTCACAACATTTGGGCATGTGA
>JAWPHD010015869.1:0-52904 GCA_037043455.1 Cyrtodaria siliqua
ATTCGTAACTTTTGTTTACCGATACCATAACCTTCGAAAAACATTTACAACATTTTAGTATGTATTGAATGCAAAGTTTGGACATACTAATAATATTATTCAATATGTTTATTTTTATTTTATTATAAAAGTTATACTATATATATACTATAACAAGATGTTCAGTAAATCAAAAAATAATATATTTAACAAATGTGCATTCATAAATAAATGTTGATATGTTTCTTGTCTTTAATATGCATAACTTTGTTTCAACACGACATTGTTTAACATGTATATAACATTGCATTTGTATAAATAATCATATGTAACAATTGAATTGAAAGTTTTGTATCTTTAAATTCTGAATTAAAAATGGAGTGAAATAAATTATTTTGCATTCAATCTGGGTTTCGGGTTTAAAGTGTAATTCCCAATTGTACTAGCGTTTTCATTTTTAAAAGCTATAAACAAATCAATTGTAAAAGGGAGCTTTATCTTCTTCTTTTTAAGTGGTTATCTTTATTTTTGAGTTTTGAAGCTTTCCCATTTTAGCTGTAATATGTTTTCATTGGCGATGGATAACATTTAATACTAAAATATATCAAAGAAATGGATATTTAGATTATAATTTTCTAGAAAATCGTGATGGTTTAGGAATGATCTAATCATTTTCACAGTGTTACCAAATCACAGATAAAGAATATTGAAGAAATGTTAAGGAACATCTGATCATCTTTTTGAATATTATTATTATGCAATATTCTTTAAAACTTAAAGGACCTATTTCCTAATTTCAAATTGTCATTGAAAAAATCATGGAAAACTTGCTTATTTACTGCTAACCTTCTAAACGACGGGCAAGCTCATTATATAAAGTGGGGCTCGAGTAAAGCTTTGTATTTCAATAGCATTGCTGCATTGAACAGTATCTTACTTTTATAAAAAAAATAAAACAAACTGACAAGTTAACTGTACTAAAAGCAAAACGTTGATGATATGTGATTGTTTAAGTCATGTTAGAACAAAACTAAAACCAAAACACAACTACCGAAAAACCTGCTTCTATGTTTTAATATGTTGACTTCATACAAAAGCAGTATTGGGAAGGCTGCAACATCTGATACACAATTTAATAACACCATTTTCTCATGCAACTGTATGTCTAACTGTGGTTTACAGTTACCTATACAAATTTTCTGCCCTCTAAATACAATAGTCTTGAAATAAAATAGGTCCTTAATTTGTTCAGGGGTACAAACTTCGTTTGTGTTTATAATTAAAATACTTGATCCTGTAAACTCAAAGTTTGTATAAGCTCTTAAGATCTGGAAATGTCGGTCGATAACATGCTTAACTAATTAGTTTTAAACGACTTGGGATAATATAATGCACATCAACATGCCTTAGATGAAGTGGATACTGTAGCTATGTCGTGTGTGCGTTGTATTATGACCATCTGCATTATTATATTACTATCTATAAGTACTACCGTGCCATAACCTGGTATTAAATTTCATTATCGTGCCATTCCATGGTATTAAATGTTAAAACAATAAATGTTCTCACGCGAATTCAAGCTTTTGTAAGATTATGCGTCTTTTATTTTCAAACGATTATGAATTCTGCCCATAGTTCACAAATAGTATGCATGTAGACATGGACGGAGATGTACGCATGTAACACTGCTGTAAAACGTGTTGTTCCTTGACAGTCAGCAGTTTTTCGGTAATCAATAAATGCTGATGTAATCAATAAATGCGGAGTCCATGAATCGATTACCCGGTTGTCTTTATCCCTATAAGGTAATTGCTCCCCATTCGCTAATATTGTGCATAGAGACAAAGATATGACTATAAAGAAGGCATGTTACATGTTTTTTTAGACGGCTATAATAGTTGGATTAAATGGTAATTATGCCACTGTGTTGTTTTTTTCCTTAAAATGTCATACTGGTCTTTTTGTTTTCATCACGTTTTACTTAATTCAATAAGATGACCAAAATATATATTCCGTTCGGTTTGTTTCATTTTAAATGCAAAACATTCATATTATCTAGCGTCAGATTCATATGAAATATACATAGTATAAACCGTACATTATTTGTTACCTGTGTACATTAATTTCTTTATCCGCGTAAAGTTATACCAATTAATTTAAAAAAAAACTTCTTGACTTCTAGACTGGGATGATTATTGGAATTGTTCATTTTCAGTAAAAGTGGTATCTTAGTATTTTTATATTAATTTTGGTATGCTGAGTTCGATAAGGGTGAATTTTGACGGAATTCTTGGGACATTTCATTATTTTTATTATTATTTTACTGGGAGTTTTCGAAATATATTTTTAAAATAAACAACTTAAATCAATAACCAATTTCCTCTACATTCTTTGACCTCATATCAATTGAGTTTTCATTGGAATAATATTCTAAGCTGAGTTTTGACAGGAAATGCACATGTTTTGACAATTCATCCTGTTTTGATCATTTCACTGCGAATTTTTGGAGTATATTTTTAAAATAAATATTTACATCCATAATCAACTTTCTCTATATATTTTGACTAATTTAATTCAATTCTCATAGAAATTATTGTCCAAGCTGAATTTTGAAAAGGAAATGCATTTTCTTTTTACATTTCGCCTTTTTTTTCAATAATCTGTTAATGTGAATTTTTGGAATATTTAAATAAACATTTTTATATCAGTTATTAATTTGCTATACATGTTTTGACTTCATATACATTGACTTTTCGTAGGAATAATGTTCAAATCTAAATTTAGATAGGAAATACCTTTTTTAATTGCATAGTTTTTTTATAATTTTACTGTGAATGTTTGGAACATTTCATTAAAATAAAGATTTTACATCAATTATCAATATTTTCTCCATATTGTAACTCTATATATATAGATTTTAGGGCAATCATATTGTAAACTTAATTTTGATAGCGGCAAAAAAACGTTTTTGACATTTGTTTATTTTTTGACAATCTTACACGGAATGTATGGAATATATTTTTCAAATAAACATTTCACATCAATTATCAATTTTCTCTGCATATTGAACTCCATATAAATTGACTTCATAAGAATACTATTCGGTTAGTTACCCGTTATGGAATTTATTTTTTTTTTTTATTATTGTCTCATTTTTGTTCCGGACTATAAGCTGTTGTTTTTTTGTAATATTTGTTTAAAATAAACTTGTTTTGTACATATTTGACTCAAATAACATTTTCATAGGAATAGTTTTACCTGACGTGGAAATCTCTTTTTGGGGACAATATTATGCGTGTTTATAGTGATCACTTTGTCCGTCGTGCGTCACACAGATGTCATATATAGGGTAAAATTACGTCACACATTTTAGTTTTATAGCAAAATAGAACATTATAGTATAGCTATAGAAATATCTATCGTCCATACGGTGAGCTACCAAACAATAAACTATCAGCAAACCAGTTGCTTTAAGGGCAGGTCGAGTTACTTTTGTAGTGTCGACCGTATCGACAAAGCGGAGCATTGTTTATTAATTTGAACAGTGATGTACCGTGTAAAACATATCCCTTTTATTAAAAAACTGTTTTATTTGATTTCCCTTGATAGAGAATCTGATATATCCAATAACACTCTCAGAATATCGTCGTGAACGACAATATCATACAGGTAAACTTTATGATTTTATGCAGTTATATAAACACATAGGATAAAATACGAGTATATGTTATAATGCCAATGCTACTTAGCTTTCGCGATGTTCGAGGAGGTTTAGCATCCGACGGAGAGTAAAAATCAAAACAATAGAAAGCCACAAAGTACTTAAAGGATTTGGCAGAGACCAGGACAATAAAGGAATATACCTTTAAGGGCACGACTATACATGTTTGAAAACAAACATTAAACATAACCGTCCCTTTCAGGATTTAGTTAGACGTCACTATAGGGTCCACAATCTGTCGGTTAATCGCACATAATAGGGTGACTGGTCGAAAACTATGCTTATTTTAAAGGGGAACCCGTTAAGGGCACGACTATATACGTTTGAAAACAAACATTAAACGTTACCGTCCCTTTCAGGATTTAGTTAGACGTTACCACAGGGTCCACAATCTGCCGGTTCATCGCACATAGTAGGGCGACTATGATCAACAACGATGCCTATATTAAAGGGTAAACCGTTAAGGGCACGACTATATATGTTTGAAAACAAACATTAAACATTACCGTCCCTTTCAGGATTTAGTTAGACGTCACCATAGGGTCCACAATCGGCCGGGTCATCGCACAATCAAAGTATAGTGGCGAACTGTAAATGGGTCAACCACTAAACATACAATATTTTGCAAAATCTTCTCTTGATAACATAGTACGAAAGTGATCATGACCAAGGATCTTAAGAAGTTTGTAAATCATGTCACGTCACGATAGATGGTCCTTTTCGCAGATGAGTTCTGAGATTACTTTTATATTTTAAAAGTAGACAGGTAGATATCGGTTACGATAACAAAACTTTAGGTTTATCGAAGTGTATGGCAACGGTAGCCCAGATGGAGTATTTTTTTTTTAATCCACGCCACGAATATGCAATATATTTCATTCATTCACTGAAATTGCTGTGCAAGTTAGTGAACACATGTATGTTGAATATCAGTTAATGTACCGATAAACGCAATATAATGTACCGATATACGCAATTTTAAGATCATTAAAATAAGGATTTGTGTTGATTTCGTGGGAGAAACAAGTACAACCTGCTTTAAGGGAAAATTGTTTTTGCTAGCCTAAATCATCGTCACACTATATGTATATAAAAAATAGGATACCATCGTGATAAAGATGTGTTTCAATTAATTGTATAATATATTTCCTTTATTTATATAGAACATTTCTAGTGTGTATAGACGTAAAACAATTTTAAAAAGACCGTTTCATGTTATTTTAGTATATTTTATTAAAAGAAACACAAAATAGAAAAGTATACAATGTTTAAAACATGAACGTCAAACAGCAGTTTGAAACAGTAATAAGACATTTTCATTCAACTTCTTGTCTGATTGACATGTATTTATAATATTATTGGAAAGGTAATCGTAAAATATCATTTAAAGGTTTACTCTGTTTTCTTAAGCAATCCTGCCTTATTATTGAAACAAAAAAAAGAATCACTAAAAAACATTACACTGATTAAGTTACAGGACACACACAGTTGAGGCTATAGATCATGGTTAGTCATTTTCCATGTTTCATATGTCTGATTTCGTTCGATGCTTTGTTTATCTAAACATTCTAGCTAGTATCATATTATATCATTTAGTTTTGCCTGTCATGTCTGCTTATATGTTTCTTGTCTTTACTTTTCTTTTACAAAGTATCCGTTTTCAGACAAAATTAGGAAGGAACATCAAAGATATAAGTTTTACGACAGATTTTGTTTAATATTGACTGGTGTGAGAAGATACATATGCCTCAAATATTAAAACAAAACAAACATAAACAAACAAATGAAGAGTAAATGTGCACATGATCATGACTAAAACGTCTTTGATGTTACTATGGTAAACATTATTGTGATAAATCAAATAATATATATATCTAAGAACTAAGAAAACATGTATAAAATGATGAAAACAAAAATCACGAACTCAAAGTTTCATTACAAGAATACTTTTCCAGAAAACAAAATACCATGTGCACCACAAGTGTAGTCAATGCACATCACACTTACTATACTGGTTGTTTACCAGTATGGGAGTCATGTTTATAAACATCCTGGCATTGTTCAACAAATAGCAGCAGTTTAAAAATATTTGTTTGTTTTAAAAAGAAGGTAATCTATTTTTTTATTTTAGTATATTTTAATTATTAAATATTTCTCCTATGATGCCCGTAGAAACACTGTTTTATTGCAAATGTTTCCAGTAGTTTACAATCCTCTGCGAGAAGACGTGTTTACTACTAAACATCTTGTATTCAAATCATAAGTTTATTATTAGTAGTCTGTCTCTCGATACGCTCAGTGGCATATACGTTTTAATGTGAATATAAGGACGTGATAATAAATTGCATTAACGAACAGACAAACGCAATGCATTACCGGACAGACAAACGCAAATAAACGCAATGCTTTACCGGACAGACAAACGCAATGCATTACCGGACAGACAAACGCAAATAAACGCAATGCATTACCGGACAGACAAACGCAATGCATTACCGGACAGACAAAACAATGCATTACCGGACAGCAGAACAAAAGGTATTACCGGGCAGACAAACACAATGCATTACTGGACAGCAAAACACAATGCATTGCCGGACAGACAAGCGCAATGCATTACCGGACAGATAAATGCATTGCATTACCGGACAGCAAAGCACAATGCATTACCGGACAGACAAACGCAATGCATCACGGGACAGCAGAACACAATGCATTACCGGACAGCAGAACACACTGCATTACCGGATAGCAGAACACAGTGCATTACCGGACATCAGAACACAATGCATTATCGGACATCAGAACACAATGCATGACCGGACAGCGGAACACAATGCATTACCGGACAGCAAAACACAAATCATTACCGGACAGCAGAACACAATTCATTACCGGACAGCAGAACACAATGCATTACTGGACAGACAAACGCAATGCATTACCGGACAGCAGAACACAATGCATTACCGGACAGTATAACACAATGCATTACCTGGAGGGTCTTCTGACTTCCTTACTTCTTACGTCATTACTTCTTACTTCACGACTTAATGGCTTATAACTTCATTACGTCTAATTTGATTCATTACATCTAACTTCATCTAACTCATTACTTCTAACTTCACGACTTTCAACAGCATTACTTCTAACTTTTTGACTTCTTACTTCATTGCTTCTAACTTGATGACTTCCAACTTCACGATTTCTAACTTCATTACTTCCAACTTCATGACTTTCAAGCAATGAGAAGTCGTGAAGTTTGAAGTGATGAAGTTAGAAGTGATAACGTTAGAAGTGATGAAGTTAAAAGTTAATAAGTCGTGAAGTTAGAAGTCATGAAATCCGTAATATAACGTCAGTGCTAAACGCGCAAATCATACACCAAAGGCACTTTGATAAATAATTTGAGCAATTTCCTGGGCGCACGAAATTAACAAAATCAATGTGAATTATCTGGTTGTTATCACTGCTCCATGTACAATTTCTGCCAGGAAAGTCAAATAACGATCCTGCCCCGGAAGTTGCTAGGTTCATTTTAGCATGACTTGCACCCGTTTAGAATTTGGTAACCGCAATATTTAGGATAGTTTAAGAAGAGTACTTGAATGTAATTGAGTAGTAAGCGGTGTGTCGCACATTTCCCGGTACCAATACGGTTGAGCGCATTATATTTCGGCTTCGCCAAATAGGCGAATTCCTCAATATGTTTCTCATCCACAATATTCCCTCTTTCCCTTTTTTCAGCTTCTGCAAGAACACTCGTTTGTTTCCCATCATATGTGTCTTTTTGTTTAGTATCATGTATAGAAAAGATAGCACATCCCACTCAAGTGGAATATTAATGTACACTTCAGCTAACCTTATATCGCGTCGCGTATTAGAACTCAAAATACAATGTTGGATACAATGTGGGTTGAAATAAATAATCGCAACGGCTCGTTTTTAATATGTACAGTATACCGACAACCAAATTCGAATAATATATTTTGGAAGAACCTGAATATCACAATAGAAATGGTTTTCGAAATATCAAACAACATTATCATAGTCGGAGACATCAATGAAGATCAATTAAGCGATGAAAATCATAAACTAAGAGATATTATCAATACTAACAATATGAACAATGTGATTAGCGAACCAACTAGAATAACAGATCATTCTTCAACACATTTAGATTTAATTGTTGTTTCGGACTCAATACATGTTTTTAATTCTGGTGTTATTAATACACCAAGTGATATTAGTGATCATTTTGGTACATACGTACATGTCAAATTTAGTTATAATATTAAAGCGACATATACTAGGCGTGTGTGGCTTTACACAAAAGCTGACTTTGGTAAATTGAACATGCTTTTTCGGGAAACCGACTGGTCTTTTCTTTATAACGGTTTTGTAAACGACGCTTGTCGAAACTATTCTGCTAAATTTGTAGAACTAATCAAAATGTGTGTCCCTTTTAAGACTGTAACCATTCGCCCAATTGACAAACCCTGGTACGACTCTGAAATCCGCCGTGCTTCAAGACAACGCGATAGACAAAAGCGTAACGCGTCAAAACATAATACCCCCTTACAGTGGAATATATATAAACGACTCAGGAATAAAGTCAACAATCTTAAGAAACATGTAAAAGAAAAATTCTATAACAATATCGAAGAAGTTATAACTGAAGCAAATGTTACTAACCTACGGCAATATTGGAAACTTATAAAGTACTTTATCAAAACTAACAAACACTCGGAAACCATACCAATTTTAAAAATCCTACTACCAAATGGTGAAATCAGTTATCATATCTCAGATCAAGAAAAGGCTGACTGTCTAAAGGACTATTTTGTATCTATATCTTCAGTTGAGGATACACACGCTATGTTACCAAACGTTACACCTAAAACAAATGCAAAATTAGAAACTATAATAATTACAGAATCCGAAATAATCGCTATTATAGAAATATTAAATGTTAACAAAGCAAGCGGTGACGACGAAATAAGTCACAAGATGCTAAAAGAATCAATATATACTGTTGCATAACCGTTATGCATAGTTTTTAATAGATCATTACATGAATACATATTTCCAGATATTTGGAAAACCGCTGTGGTTATGGCGTTTTTGAAAAAAAGCGACGCTAGCGTCCCTATCAATTAAAGACCGATATCGCTACTTAGCTGTCTAGGAAAGGTCATGGAAAGGATAGTTTTCAAACACATGTATAACTTTTTCCATATTCACAATCTCATTTATAAATACCAATCCGGCTTTCTCCCAGGTCACTCTACAGCCTACCAACGTATGGACATGAACCACCATATATACAAAAATGTTGAAAGCCGGGGTGCCACAAGGATCAGTCCTGGGTCCAATGGTTTTTCTAAATTGCCGAAAACATGTTAAATATAACGCGTCTTTTCGCAGACGACAGTTCTCTTTCAATGTCCACATCTAGTATAGACGATATGGAAGGTATTTTAAACCACGATTTATGTATTATATCAGATTGGTCGAAACGGTGGCTTATTCAATTTAATCCAAATAAAACTGAAGTGTTATTTTTATCTCTGACACGCACGGACCGCCGTCCACGGCTACGTTTAAATGACGTTCAGCTTACATTTGTAGAAAACCATAAACATTTTGGAATAATATTGAGTTCAGACGGTAAATGGCATGAACACATTAACAGTATAATAGTTTCTGCGTCAAAAGTTTTAGGCCGAATGCGACTTTTAAAATTCAAATTGAATCGTAAACACTTAATCAGATTTACCTTTCATACATGCGTCCCATCTTAGAATACGCATCTATTGTGTGGGATGGGTGTTCTGTCTACGATCGAGAACAACTTGACAAACTCCAATATGATTGTTACTGGATTAACAAGATCAGTATCAATACAAAAAATATTATCTGAAATCGGATGGCTCTCATTATCCGACAGACGTAAATCACAAAAACTAACCATTGTTTATAAAGTCAATAACGGCATAATGCCTCCTTATGTTACTAACCTTTTCCCTCAATTTGTCCGGGAAAATAACCCTTATAACCTAAGAAACAATAACAACTATGAGACAATGGCAAGAAGAACGGAAATAGTTTCCATATCATTTGTACCATCATCTATTACTCTTTGGAATAACTTACCAATCGAAATTAGAAACTCCGAATCTCTTGCTATCTTTAAACGTAAACTTAAAAGCTTAATATATGTTAGCCCTATAGTTCCTAGTTTTTTCTTACATGGTCCGCGACCACTTGCCGTTATACATGCGAGAATTCGTAATGCATGTAGCAATCTTAATAACGATCTTAATACAAATCATCTACGACCAACACCAAGTTGCGAATGCGGACATGTAATAGAAGATGCAGAACATTTTATGTTTAATTGTAATAGATTTCACATGCAACGACTTACTCTATTTCAATCCACTCGACGTTTCCATCCGCTAAGTGCAAACACGTTGCTTTTCGGTCAAGAAAAACTCTCAGAAGAAGAGAATACATTAATTGTTAATGCTTTCCAAAAAAAAGCGAACCTAAGCGCTTTACAAACTAGCACATTTTACCAAGTTCTTCCAAAGGCTGCATACTGCTCTGACTCACTGTACTGAATGTCTATAATCTCGCTTTCTGCTATCACTATCTTGCTTCTTCCTATCTCTTCTCTCTATACCATATTTGACAACAGCTAATGGAACTGATCTCATGTATATATATATTCAAGCATATGGTAATTGTTAAACCAACAATGTGTATATATACTATGTAACTACTAGCTTAGCCATGTACATTTTTGTAATATATTGTATTGGGAAGGGCCGTAACTAATGTTGTTAGAACTTGTGGCCCAACCTGTTTGCATATTATATGGCAATAAAATATGTTTAAATCACTAGATTCTGTACCGCGCTAATCTGCGTCTGCGCGAACCAAACACCCTTAATGTATTGGAAGTGGTATAGGTCTGGTTCCACTTCTATTCAATAATTAGCTGGAGATCAAGTTGTAGTCGTGAATGTGGCGGCAAATTGTTGATGTTGTTGTTGTTGTTATTGTTTTGTAGTTTTTAGGACCCCTCAGCGCATTATAAAAAGGTACATTGCTTCGTCAGTCGGACTGAAATCTAAACAAGGCAGTCCCATGTATCTATCAATCATCAGAGTACTTATATATTCCAGTTTGCCATATATAATCATTTTCTCATATGCGAATCATAGAATTCTTATAGGATTCTCATATTATTGAATGACAATATAAGCATCTCATATAATTCTAATATAAACGGAAGCCACATATAATTCTCATATAAAACGTTTTATATGATATTTATAGATTATGGGTTTCGTACAATTGTCATGATTTTACTTTTTTGTCAACCTTCATAAGATTCTCAGGCCGCGTAGCCAGAGGAATATATTCGAAGAGAGCAGTGATCTCGGATTTTTCCGTACTCATTTCTCTCTCTCTCTCTCTCTGTAAATGTGTGTGTGTTTTGCGTGTGGGAAGGGTGCGTGTGTGGGTGAGTGTGGGTGGGCGGAGGGGGGTGGGGGGTGGGGGGGGGGGGGGGCTGGGTGTCATATTAAATACTGTTTACTTTGTTATACGTTTTCTTCATGGGCCACCATCTTGAATAAAGTGAACATACGTGAGATTTGGTCTCGTTTATAATATTATATTTTATAACAAATTAAACGTGTTCTGGTATTACATTATCCTACCTGTTAAATGTGGCTTGTGCGTTTTGGCAACTAGTGTTGACCTCAGCATGTTTTCCATGCTATTCAGGTATTCGCGACTTTTTGATTGTTTGAAGAGGAATGAAAGCGTGAATGAATGGACGGACAAACGGAATGACTACAAAATACATAAAAAACGAACGTATGATTGTGTTTCGTCATGTCTAAACTAAAATATAAATGTGTTCGTATTACGTGGATATGTTTAGTGTATAAAAGGAGCAATCATCCCGCAAAAACTGGAGTCGCATACTCTCTAAAATGCTTTAAACAATAACGTACCCGTGCAGTACAACATATCCTAACAGACGGAAAAAAAAGTATACATACATACGACTCACAGAGTAGAACTACTGTCCACTCGCATTTAAAGTGATCGCGTCGACCATATTAAATGCTAGTGGACATTAGTTCACTCTGTGAGTCGTAAAAGTCCAAACTCAGTGAATCAAGCACTGTTCTTCAACCTTTAAGACTTTGCAACAGTATTCATATTTGCATGTTTTAGTTATTTTTGAAAATAATTAATGCAATTAAATGTAGGATTAACATATTATGCTCATGTTTTGAACAGAAGGGTGACTCAGTGGCTTAAAACGAGCAATCGATTATGCGATGAATAAAATGGATTCAGGAAAAACAGGAGTTGTGTGGACCATATTTACACGCTTTAGACAATTATCAATACTAGAAAACTGGCAAATAAAGATTCATTTGTAAGTTTTGTTTACGCGAAAATAGTATGAGATACTATACAACAGTACTGCCTTTGGTATAATATGATGACATTAGGTATACATGGTAACATTGTAAAGGCTGTGCAGTCGGTGTATGTAGATGTATCATGTTCTGTAAGAGTTAATGATTATGAAATATATTGGTTTGAAGTAAAGCAATGGGTCAAGCTAGGCTGTGTACTTTCTCCAACATTATTCTCTATTAGTGTAAATTATCTATCTATAAATAAATCAATAGTTTCAGTCTGGTCGTCACAATGTCTGATGTACTAATCACTCATTCGTTTACTAAATTCAATTATAATTGTTTTAACCATTCTTATTCATTTTCTCATCAATTGTTTTGAATTGGAATGTGTTATATCATTAAATTAGTAAATAAATAATAACCGGTTAAATATTTCGCCTACGACATTAACAACATCCATGGGCAAACCTCGTCTCATCAAACTATGTTTACAGTTGCCTATAATAATTATACTGTACTTAATGTGTATACAAAATAATTGAATTATTGAATTAATGTTTTTTTCTTTCTGTTTTTTTTCACATAATAGCAGTTGTTCAGCTGAGGATAATTTAACATGCCATATTTCTTATGAGTCTTGTATACCAGATAAAAGTGTGAACTATTTCTTAAACATGTATCCTTTCAGTGAGAGGATCCGCAGTTTGTAATATTAAAGAAGTATGCAATTTCCTCACACAACAAGCTAAACCAACCCTTTCCCTCAACACCATATTTCTAATATAAGGGACTTGTACGTAGAAACGTATTAAATCTAAAATGTATATCCCTCTAAAGTAATGGTTAATCTATTTAAAAACTGAAAAGCAAAAAACATATGATAATCATATACTAATCAAATGAAACACATGTGTTGCAAAATTGTTAGTGTAATCGGACGAATATATTTGAAGAGTATCGTGACTTGGATTATCTGCATCCTCTCTCTCTCTCTCTCTCTCTCTCTCTCTCTCTCTCTCGATGGGTGAAGAGTCAATTTGAACCTATTTAATTTGCGATTTGTAACAGAGCCGTTAGTCCAAGACAAAACACCTTTGAACTCGACGATCTTTTAGCATGCGATTATTTGATATATTTGACACGCATAACATAATGTATTAGTGTTTTCGCTTTGTCCACTATCAACCTCACTAGAAATGTTGTCATTTTCAAAGAACACGCTGACATCACCACGACCAAGATATGTACATGTAGCCGTGATTGTATAAATGTATGAAGGTTAATGAATGAATGAATGAATGAATGAATGAATGAATGAATGAATGAATGAATGAATGAATGAATGAATGAATGAATGAATGAATGAATGAATGAATATATAATACATACAAACTGATATCGATTCCATACGCGTAATTGTGTTTTGTCATTTGTTAACTAAAAGATCAATGTGTTTGTATTATTTGGGTTTGATTTTGTGAATCAAATGAACTTATCACTAAAACTAGAATAAAAAATCTCTAAAAGACTTTAAATGTACAGTAAACAAACTGTCCCAACAGGCAAAGATTACTTTACATGATCTGACCGAATTTAAATGCTAGTGAACAGTATTTTCATCTCTGTGAGCCGTTAAAAGCCAAATTGTTTGCCAGTTTCATTCATTTTTTAGGATACTTAATACAATTAATTAAAGTTATGTTTCATGTGTATCTGTATAGGTGTGTCGAATCTATATGACCACTTCAAAAAATAAAAAGCTTAAAGTAGCTATCCCGTCAACAACAGCCAACTTTTACAACAGATGTACGCCGTTTCTTAACCTACTGATGAAGAGGTATATATATAGTTCGAGAATTCATGAAAGCTCTATAGACACAATATAATCAGCTTTAACCAGCCAGGCCAAATCCCAAAACTGAGCGTCGAATTTAACATGTTACCAACTCATAATTCATTTCACATGTATTTAAAGAACCTGTTAATAAAACAATACTTTTAATATGCACATATTCATTATTATATGATCTGAACACATGTATAGAGTTTTGATAAACGGTTTTGTAGAGTAATTTTGCCGTTATTTGGCGGGTTAGTTTCTTTAAATTGGTAAACTAATCGAAACTGTTTACTTGGTGAAATGATCTGAACAAGATTATGTCATGTTAATTTGACGCCGAAATAAACTGAATTGTTAATGTGATGCCGAAATAATCTGAACCAGTTGAAGTAATGTTAATTTGGTGCCAAAATAACCAGAACTGCTAAATCTGAATAATTTTAAGTGAAATAATCTGAACCATTTCTAACCGAAACATATATAATGATTAAAATAGCCTTAGACTTATAAAAAGGACGTTTATATTGTATATTATAAGTTTGTTTCGATGGGGAAATGGAGCTGCATTTTATTTCAGTATATATGATTTGTTGATATTTTGATGAATCTATATAAATCATATGCGAAAAGGGTTTTAAACACTTGGTTAATGGAAGATATCTAAAAAAAGCGTAAACCCTATTCTTCAATAAAACGTTATATCTGCGTTTTTAATTCCTTGATGCATCGATATGTACATCAATTATAACTCGTCATCAATTATAATTCGTCAAAATAAAAATAATTAATACTTATTTTCATATAATTATCATGTAAATTATGCAAATTGTGTAACCAATAAACAACACCTACACTCACCGTGATCATTTTGGGAAGATAAGACAACTACAATTCAGTACGAAGTAGTTACAAATATGTGAGCAATCTATATCATGTGCTAGGGGGCGTGAGAGGTGTTGCAACCTACATAACCTATCATGAACAGACTCAATTTAAAGAGTATGGAAGGAGAAATTTAGAAATCGCCGAACACAGTAAATATAAAAAATATTTCAATCTCGGTTTTATTGAGACTGTTCATGAACGGTAGTGCTAAATGCTAGCTATCGTTCACGCCCCCTATCCCCGGGTTGAGCAGAACTCAATATTTAAAATGTCGATATTACGAAATGTTGAGTCATACTGAAGAAGTCATGCATATGACGGTAACATGGAACAGCGCAACTCGACTATTCGATTTTTCAGAGAATAATACATTATATAGCTAGTATATTCCATCATAAAACAAGGCTTAAAGTGGCGAGGGGTGTGGGGTGGGGGCAGCAACATGTTTAAGAGACTATGTAAGAATTGACCAAAACAACACAGAAATATGTAAAAATAATAATAATAAAATAAAAATATTCCAGTTTCCAGTGGGGGTGTGAGGAGGGGAGGTGTTGGGAGTGTGGGGTGGAGAGGGCAACTTGTGTAAGAATTGACAAGGGCAACACAGAAATATGTAAACAAAAAAAAAGAAGAGTTACGAGTGGGCGTGGGGTGGGGTTTTGAGGGGACGGAGAGACAGGGGGGCAACATATATATGTGTAAGAAGCTATGTGTAAGAATTGACAAAAACAACACAGAAATATGAAAAGAAAAATGACAAAAAATTAAGTTTCGAGTGTGGGGTGTGGGGGACGGCTACATATATGTGTAAGAAGCTATGTGTAAGAATTGACCAAAACAACACCGAAATATGTAAAAAAATAAAAATATAAATAAAAAACATCCCAGATTTTTTTGGGTGGGGTGGGGGTGTGTCGGGAATGCAGCGGGAGCATTATAGCTATGTGTAAGAATTGACAAAAACAACACAGAAATATGTAAAATCAATAAAGAGGGGTTGGGGGGAGGGTGTTGGGGAGAGGCAGGGGGTTTGGGGAGGGCAATATGTGTAAGAACTGAGAAAAGCAACACAGCAATATGTAAAAAAAAAAATGAACTTCGAGTGGGGGGAGGGGCGGAATGGGGAATAAATATATATGTGTAAGAAGCTGTGTAAGAATTGACTAAAACGACACAGAAATATGTAAAAAAGAATCGACTTTATAATGGGGGAGGGCGGGGGGTTGGGGGAGAGGGAGGGGGTGGGTGTTCGGGGGAGGGCAATATGTGTAAGAATTGACAAAAGCAACACAGACATATGTAAGAAGACATAATGAGTTTGAGTGAGGGGGAGGGGGAGAGGCAGGGGGATGGGAAAGGGGCAATAACTATGTATGTGTAAAAAGCTGTGTAAGAATTGACTAAAACAACACAGAAATATGTAAAAATAAATAAATATATATATATATATTAAATAAATAGTAACTCTTCTTCAAATTTTCGAACACTTGTTCTTTTTCAAGAAAAAACACAGAAATACAACTTTTAAGCAAAATCCATCTTGTTGTTTAAATGGCTGACGTTATGTGTATTGAAAAAGAACAAGTGTTCGAAAATTTGAAGAAGAGTTACTATTTATTTAATATTGAATTAACTTTCTTTTTGAAAGACTATACAGTTATGAATATATATATATACATATTTTGTTTCAAGTGGGGATGGGGTTGGATGACAGGCGCGAATGGGGTGGGGGTCTGAGGTGGGTGAGGGGAGGGAGCAACATATATGTGTAAGAATTGACTAAAACAACACAGAAATATGAAAAAAATAATGACAAAAAATTAAGTTTCGAGTGTGGGGTGTGGGGGACGGCTACATATATGTGTAAGAAGCTATGTGTAAGAATTGACCAAAACAACACCGAAATATGTAAAAAAATAAAAATATAAATAAAAAACATCCCAGATTTTTTTGGGTGGGTAGGGGGTGTGTCGGGAATGCAGAGGGAGCATCATAGCTATGTGTAAGAATTGACAAAAACAACACAGAAATATGTAAAATAAATAAAGAGGGGTTGGGGGAGGGTGTTGGGGAGAGGCAGGGGGTTTGGGGAGGGCAATATGTGTAAGAACTGAGAAAAGCAACACAGCAATATGTAAAAAAAAAATGAACTTCGAGTGTGGGGAGGGGCGGAATGGGGAATAAATATATATGTGTAAGAAGCTGTGTAAGAATTGACTAAAACGACACAGAAATATGTAAAAAAAAATCGACTTTATAATGGGGGAGGGCGGGGGGTTGGGGGAGAGGGAGGGGGTGGGTGTTGGGGGGAGGGCAATATGTGTAAGAATTGACAAAAGCAACACACACATATGTAAGAAGACATAATGAGTTTGAGTGAGGGGGACGGGGAGAGGCAGGGGGATGGGAAGGGGGCAATAACTATGTATGTGTAAAAAGCTGTGTAAGAATTGACTAAAACAACACAGAAATATGTAAAAATAAATAAATATATATATATATATGTATATTAAATAAATAGTAACTCTTCTTCAAATTTTCGAACACTTGTTCTTTTTCAAGAAAAAACACAGAAATACAACTTTTAAGCAAAATCCATCTTGTTGTTTAAATGGCTGACGTTATGTGTATTGAAAAAGAACAAGTGTTCGAAAATTTGAAGAAGAGTTACTATTTATTTAATATTGAATTAACTTTCCTTTTGAAAGACTATACAGTTATGAATATATATATATACATATTTAGTTTCAAGTGGGGATGGGGTTGGATGACAGGCGCGAAGGGGGTGGGGGTCTGAGGTGGGTGAGGGGAGGGAGCAATATATATGTGTAAGAATTGACTAAAACAACACAGACATATATAAAAAAAAAAAAATTCGGATGGCGGAGGGGGTGGAGGGTGTGGGGGTGGGGGTGGAGTAGGGATCCCATGCCCCAATATCGGTAAAGTATGAATAAGATGCATAATGCTATAAGAAATCCCAAACCAAAATTATAGATATATACATGCTTACATGCAAACCTAGATCTGACATTATTGCACATGTTATGGGCCATCACACATTTGGGTTCCATGAGAGCCCAGAATTTGCAGAAGACAAAATTACTTACCCAACCCTTTTCAACATAAGGAAACCAATTCCCAAATTTAGCTCAGCTAGGACAATATGGGCTATCATAATTTGGGTTCCATGGCAGCCCAGGGGTTACAGGAACCAAAATTACTTAAGCAGCCCTTACGATAATGGCCAAATTTGGTTGTGCTAGGGTAAGAAATGTAAGAGTTGTAAACACAACTTACACGCAACATTTGATGTGAAATGGGACCCATTTTATGGGCTATCATAATTTGGGTTCCATGGGAGCTCAGGGGTTACAAGAACCAAAATTACTTAAGCAGCCCTTAAGATAATGCTATAAGGAAGCTCATGGCCAAATTTGGTTGTGCTAGGATAAGAAATTAAGAGATATAAACTTGTAAACGCAGCTTACACGCAAACCTTGATGTGGGACGCCGACGCAGACGCCAACGCCGACAAAAAGCAGACAACATAGCCTAAGAGTGATTAAACAATACTCAGAGTCTTTAAAATCTGGAGTAGTGTAACCACCTCTGATACTTTGCTATATTGTTTGTGTTTATCGCTTCCAAGGAATCGATCCCCTTTTCAGTATTGATTGACATTCACACGAGCGTTTGTTTAGTGATGTGTGGCGGCCGTAAAATGACGCCCCGACTACAAATCAGTCGTGTTATTAATTATTGGTCCTTTGGGATCACCAAGCCACATCTGTGTGGCTTTAAAGTACTATCGCTTAATCCGGTGCTAGTGGGCGTGAGAGGTGTTACTTACATTATCTCTCAATAACCTACTCGATTAATAAAACCGAGTCTGCTACTTTTCTATTTTGCTTCCAAGTGATCCCCTATTCAGTATTTAAAGATATATATGCCAAGATTGTTAAAGGGATAAATTGGTGAATTAATCTAAACTCTTTCTACATACAATTAATAATCAATGAAATAGTCAAGTAAAAATATTATGAAAGTAGAAATTTGGAAATCGCCTATATACAAAAATATACTGCAGTCGCGGTTTGACTGAGACGATACATGAATGGTAGTGAAACATTCTTGCTACCGCTCACGCACTCGGCACCCAGGTTGAGCAGAACTCAATATTTAAAATATCAATAGTGCAAAAATATGAGTCAATAAGGTATTTTCGTCCTTATTCCTGAACCTATAACTTATATGTACAATGGTGGAAATGGAGTTGCATTTTACATTGGTAGTCGTATTTAGCTTTTATATAATCGTTATATGTGTCATGTTATGCAATTTTGCGTGTGTTTGAAAGCAGATTTAGTGAAATACTGTGATCAAACTTCTTATTTGTAATGCTCTAATTGTGTTGGACTTGTATCAATGGCTATAGAACAAATAGACACTAGTGCTTTGGGGTTTACTGTGTTCTGTGAAAGCTGCATTTCCTGAACACTTGTGTACCTATGTTTATTTACACTGTATATATTGTCTTCTATTGGTAATGAGCAAAAACTAGAAGTTCATGGCAACACACACAGAAATATGTATTTACTGATGTAATGTTTTGTTGTTTCTTGTCTTTGCTAGTTTTGTACATTGTTATATCATGATAGATAACACGATTGCATATGACCACCACGAACTACTGTGACGTCTGTTGGAAATGTTTAGGTATTTTATAAAAAGGTCAAATGAAACATGTGTAATGAGAAAGCATTTTCCATGAGTGTTTCCATTCAAATCATTATTACCAATTCATATTTTTTGTTAACACTTTAATTATATAGGGTATGTAGTGACCTCACTGAAAAACATAATTGTAAAACAGTTTGTTTTAATTATAAATCCTATCGTTACAAAAATGAAGTGTGAGGTTGAAACAAAAAAATGAAGCGTTCAAGTATTGTCAAAATTACTCCATAAATCGAACATATTTCAAAATTCTTCAAGTTAGAATTAAACAATAATTTGCCTACCTGCATTTGAAGCAAACAACGCCAGTACAAGACACGCAATTAAAGCTGTATTCATTATGATAGGTTCCACCTTGGCCAAGTGCACAGACTGACCGAGGAGCATGCAGTCACACAATTTATAGTCCGTGTTGCTAGGAGTAAAGATAAACATAAATCAACATAGTTTTCAAAATCTTGCTTTTGTTTTGAGTCAAAGTACTCGAAAGATAAAGAAATACGTGGTTTACCTGTCCTTGACAGGACGTCTGGCAATGATAACGTTACTTGTGTCTCAAGTCAGAAACATGTTCATTAAACGAAAAAAGCAATCCTCTCATCGATTTTTGTGATTTTTTTTTGTATATTTTTTTCAATTCAAAATGAGTAAAGTGTTTGCGTATGGGCGAAACATACGATTGATGGTTACAGTTAATGTAACTATTTGGACGATTATGTTTGTAGCTGAATAAATCTTGGATGATTAGAATTTTATGTGATAATTTTAGCATATTTTATTTCAAAACCAAAAGTATTTTTAGTTTGTTTTCAGAGTTTGTTTTTATATATAATAAACCCGTTTTCAAATGTCGATGCAAAATTAAAGTATTTGTTCTCCTTACCGTAACGTTTTTCGATTTAGATATTCCTACCAGTGAAATAGTGGATGTTATTATTAAAATAAAACCTTATAATGTTATTGTTCATATTTCACATTTGGGCCATATCCGATTATATGTTTACTGTTATTTTTCACTGGCGGTACTAACATTTTTTAATGTCAATTCAACTCAATTCAACTCCATTCAATCATCATTTAAGGGGAAATTGACCTATTCGAAAATTTAAGGGTACACATGTGAAGTATATATATTTGTAAATTTAAAGATATTTGCGATTTGATTAGGAATTTTGTTTTGTCGTTAACATGACGTTAACAGGTTTTTACTGTAAAGTATGAATTGAATAATTTAACGCGGCATCAACACATTATAGGTTATATGGAGCTGCCCAAGAAAGAGGAGAATGATTATAATATGCATGAATCCGGGAACCCGCACTACCCTTACTAACGACTAGATTCCTGTGGTTCTCTTACATGCTCAGAGGACAGGCGGATTTACGTCCCCATACGACGGACGAGGCAAACGGAAAGAAAACACAAACAAAACACAGTGTCATCGGTGAGGCTTAGACCCGAGTCCTCCGGATTTCAAATCCACTGTGCTATCCAGTAGACCACACCAACATCATTGCAAAGTATATAGCAGTATTTAAAATACTTTCAGTAAAAACATGTTATGAACATTGAGTGCAGGCAATCGCTTGCGCTCGCATTCAGCTTGTGTGTAGACGTAAAATTCGTACCCCGCTATCAACAGATACATTTTTTCAACAGATGTTTACGTTATATGTATACGTATATGTTAAAGACACGACGTCGACAGAGACGTCATTTTTTTCGAAGGGATTTGGGATCAATAAAACACTGAAAAAAATATTCCGATGACCAGCAAATTTTATTTTATATTCCGATACGAAATTAAATTCTCTAAATCATGCTAAAATTGTGCAGTTTTTTATGAAGCCATTTAAAAGATAAATGGCTTTAATGTCTTTATTCTTAAAATTCCATGGTAAAAAAAGCGGCGAAAGAAATGGGAAATTCAAAAAATAATGGTTTATAGCTTAATTTAAATGATATACTTTATATATCATATGAAAGGTCTCGTCAAGTCGAACAGTGTGATATAAACAAATAATTGCATGTGACTAAACTAACACTCTGTGATGCTAAAAACGTTGACTATTGAGTCCTCGATGACAACCAGATCACTAAAGTCTCTGGTTTGCTATGGAAAAATGGACAATATTAACTTTTCGAGGCCCGGGGAATGTTGTGAACACTTGTATAACGCGCTGTATTGTACGTGACGTTGGCGCGCTGTATTGGACGTGACATTGATTCCGTTAACGTCACTTCTCGTGTTTGTTGTTTATCAGTTATAATAAAGGTACGAACCGAACACAAGGCTTTTAAGTATACCACTACCACAGCGACTTTTATGAAAAAGGTCAAACATAGCAATATTTCAGACGTTATTATTAAACACTTGATAACATGACGACAAAACAAAATTCATATTCAAATCGCAAATATCTTCAAATTTACAAATATATATAGTTCATATGCGTACCCTTAAATTTTCGAATAGGTCAATTCCCCCTTAAGAAAACTTAAGCGTTGTACTATATCGTGTTATGATAGTGGAAGCTTTATTTTGTGTTTAAATTGTAAATTTATAAAATTGAGTTCATATGATTGAAACTGCGTAATATTTAAGTCATTAAGATTGCTTGTCTTCTTTTTACTTCTTCATAATCTGTTTTGCTACTACCTCTTCTACATATTGGTATGTGTATTCATTCATTGTCGACTTTCGATTTGTATTATTGTTCAGAATTATATTCACACAGAAAAAAACAACATCAAAATAAAACACCGTGTTGACATATTATTGTATTATTTACATGGTTTATATTATTTCTAAAAAAAGTAATAATAAAAGTTTACATCTGTTCAATGCATTCCACTAAGTATTGTTCTTACCAGTTTTGAAATTACTTGGCCACGATACAAGACCTAAACATTGGGGAACAATTAAAGCAACCAACTTGTTTGGCAACATATAGCTCGGTATTTCAGTAGTGTATTTTTCTTAAGGTATACGCGTATTTATAAAATGTATAACAAAACCGCTTGCATACTTGTTCGTTTATTTTTAATTTGGTAAATATATTACTGATTTAGAAATCAGCATAATAGTGTGTGAGGTTAATACTCGTCTATGTCAATACGCCCTAAACAGACAAGCACCTTCAAAGAATTTGCAAGTTTAATTAAATGCACATTTTATCAAACTCGAAGATACATAAAACGTTTATTTCCTTCGTATAAAAGATATATAGTTTCTTTCAAGTGCGTTAGATAAACAAGCACTTGTTTGTTAATACCATCTAGACCGTAATTCCAGTGGGTTAATATTAATGTTACGGTACTGGGACCGTACTATTCATCCACCGACATGTTCTCTATTGGGAGAAATGTCTGTTATAGGCTAAGAAAATCGCTCTTTTAGTCTGGGGGTGGGGTGGAATATTTCGGCCAAACAGCCTCTATCTTCGCCCGTACAACCATAACCCGGTATAAAGGACCAAATATGATCGGCCATACTGAATACGTGACACAAACAGAATTAGACAAGGTTGTAGACCGGTGAATTTTGGTTCTATTAAATATATAGTGAAATATGCCTTTTTCAACTGTTTGTCATCATTTCCTAAATCATATGTACACTTTCTCAAATTTCTTGTCTATAAAGAACACTTTATTATCCAGACTCAACCACAGAAACAGTCAAGCATAGGTTTCCTTTCGCAAGATATCACATTACACAGTGTTTCTATGTAAATTTACATATTCACGCCATGAACTGATAATTCCTCTGTGATCTCTGCTCACATGTACCGGGAAGGAACAGTTCTGGAAACTATCACAGTGGCATTATTTACAACCAGTGACTTTGAATGTTATGTTCTGGCGGATAAATACACATAAATAGCCATCAACATCTAAGAAAAATGCATTAAAACCGGAAACCTGCATCATATATTGTTACAAGTTTTAATTGTTACGAGAAAGGAAGCAAACCCAGCAACACACAGATATAATTAACGAATTTATTTACATAAAATATTCACTTACATGATGTACAAATTTAAGCCCAAATAAAAGAATCCAATGTTCCTTTCATACAAAACAGTAAGTGTCTCTTTAATCCAAAACAGTAAGTGTCTCTTTAATCCAAATGTTATTTGTCCTTTCAGTCCAAATTAATTTCCAACATTTCCGGTTTAGTCCAAATATCCAAAATGTTTCCAAGTTTGATCCAAAGTTTTTTTCCCCAGGGATGGGCCCGGACCCCGACGTCGATGCTGGTTGGTGGTTCAATCCGTCTGTTCAGGCCCAGTAAGTGGGTGTATGGGTATAGGGTAGGGATCTCAACGGATTCTAAGTTATGACCCGAGGACGATGCTGATTGGATAGTTGTAAGATACGGTTATACGATAGGAAGCTTTAAGATACGTAAGATACGGTTAAAGGATAGGAAGCTTTAAGATACGTAAGATACGGTTATACGATAGGAAACTTTAAGTTACGTAAGATACGGTTATACGATAGGAAGCTTTAAGTTACGTAAGATACGGTTAAATGATAGGTCGCTTGTAGATACGTAAGATACGGTTATAGGATAGGAAGCTTTACGATACGTAAGATACGGTTAAAGGACAGGAAGCTTTAAGATACGGTTATAGGATAGGAAGCTATAAGATACGGTTATAGGATAAGAAGCTTTAAGATACGGTTATAGGATAGGAAGCTTTAAGATACGGTTATAAGATATGAAGCTTTAAGATACGGTTATAGGATAGGACGCTTTACGATACGTAAGATACGGTTATAGGATATAAAGCTATAAGATACGTAAGTTACGGTTAAAGGATACGGAGCTTTAAGATACGTAAGATACAGTTATACGATAGGAAGCTTTAAGATACGCTTATAGGATAGGAAATTTTAAGATACGGTTATATGATAGGAAGCTTTAAGATACGGTTATATGATAGGAAGCTTTAATATACGGTTATATTATAGGAAGCTTTAAGATACTGTTATAGGATAGGAAGCTTTAATATACGGTTATAGGATAGGAAGCTTTAAGATATGGTTATAGGATATGAAGCGTTAAGATACGCTTATAGGACAGGAAGCTTTATGATACGGTTATAGGAAGCTTTTAGATACGCTTATAAGATATGACGCTTTAAGATACGGTTATAGAGTAGGAAGCTTTAAGATACGGTTATAGGATATGAAGCTTTAAGATACGGTTATAGGATAGGAAACTTTAAGATACGGTTATAGGACAGGAAACTTTAAGATACTGTTATAGGATAGGAAGCTTTAAGATACGGTTATAGGATATGAAGCTTTAAGATACGGTTATATGACAGGAAGCTTTAAGATAATATTGTATGATAGGAAGTTTTAAGATACGGTCTAGGATAGGAAGCTTTAAGATACGGTTATAGGATGGGAAGATTAAAGATACGGATATATGATAGGAAGCTTTAAGGGACGGTTATAGGATAGGACGCCTTAAGATACGCTTATAGGATTGGACGTTTTAAGATACGGTTACAGGATAGGAAGCGTTAAAATACGGTTACAGGATAGGAAGCTTTAAGATACGGTTATAGGATAGAAAGCTTTAAGATACGGTTATATGACAGGAAGCTTTATGATACGGTTATAGGAAGCTTTTAGATACGCTTATAAGATATGACGCTTTAAGATACGGTTATAGAGTAGGAAGCTTTAAGATACGGTTATAGGATAGAAAGCTTTAAGATATGGTTATAGGATAGGAAACTTTAAGATACAGTTATATGACAGGAAACTTTAAGATACTGTTATAGGATAGGAAGCTTTAAGATACGGTTACGGATAGGAAGCTTTAAGATACGGTTATAGGGAAGGAAGCTTTAAGATACGGTTATATGACAGGAAGCTTTAATATACTATTATATGATAGAACGTTTTAAGATACGGTTACAGGATAGGAAGCTTTAGGATACCGTTATAGGATAGGAAGATTTAAGATACGGATATATGATAGGAAGCTTTATGGGACGGTTATATGACAGGAAGCTTTAAGATACTTTCATAGGATAGGAAACATTAAGATACGATTATAGGATAGGAAGCTTTAAGATACCGTTATATGGTAGAAATCTTTAAGATACTGTTATAGGATAGGAAGCTTTAAGATACGGTTATAGGATATGAAGCTTTAAGATACGGTTATATGACAGGAAGCTTTAAGATAATATTGTATGATAGGAAGTTTTAAGATACGGTTACAGGATAGGAAGCTTTAAGATACGGTTATAGGATGGGAAGATTAAAGATACGGATATCTAATAGGAAGCTTTAAGGGACGGTTATAGGATAGGACGCCTTAAGATACGCTTATAGGATTGGAAGTTTTAAGATACGGTTACAGGATAGGAAGCGTTAAAATACGGTTACAGGATAGGAAGCTTTAAGATACGGTTATAGGATAGAAAGCTTTAAGATACGGTTATATGACAGGAAGCTTTAAGATACGGTTATAGGATAGGAAGCTTTAAGATACGGTTATAGGATAGAAAGCTTTAAGATACGGTTATATGACTGGAAGCTTTAAGATACGGTTATATGACAGGAAGCTTTATGATACGGTTATAGGAAGCTTTTAGATACGCTTATAAGATATGACGCTTTAAGATACGGTTATAGAGTAGGAAGCTTTAAGATACGGTTATATGACAGGAAGCTTTAAGATACGGTTATATGACTGGAAGCTTTAAGATACGGTTATAGGATAGGAAGTTTTAAGATACGGCTATATTACAGATAGCTTTAAGATACGGTTATATGACAGGAAGCGTTAAGATACGGTTATATGATAATGATGATAGGAAGCTTTAAGATACGGTTATTGGATAGGAAGCTTTAAGATACGATTATGGATCACTGACTTCCAGAATTCCATTTCCATATGGTATTCAGATTGTCTCTAACCACAACATATAAAGGATCCCGTTATTCGCCTTTATGTATCCGCTGTTGAAATAAAATTGCTGATAGACTGTGTAGTGATGTCGTGAACCATTTTTTACAAAATACTGAAAAAGAGAAATTATAGAAGCAACGAATGATAAGAACGGCCATATTTGAAAAAAAAAATCCAAAAATCGATGGGATATGGTCAACTGAAACTTTCAACCGAATACGTATTGTAGGCACGAGCAATGTCAACCATATAGTACATGACAGTAATTCAACACTGTTGATGAGAACATAATATTAGAAAGAATACTTATATGGCAGAAAGTGTGTCAATTTGGTACAATTTTTACAATGGTGTATTTCGAAATTTGGATAATGCGATAAAATGGCTTATTTTATTCAGAAATGATGTCTTGTCTACACTCGCTGGATACATGGACTATTCTATGGACCAATTTATTTCACATAAAAAAAAAACTTTGAGTAAAATTGTACCAAACTGTTCGTGCCTCGTGCCTAAAATACGTATTGTTTGAACAATTCACTTAACCATATCCCAACGATTTTGGATTTGTTTTTCAAAGATGGCCGACCAATAGTCTTTAACATGATAAAAGAGAAGACAGCAGCAAGCTATGTTTTACTGATTAGATCAAGATACAAATTCCTTTTAGGTCACCGACTTTAGCAGTATTCTACTAAAGCCACAATTAGGAATAACATTATATCACAACTTTATTCTTTCAAACAACTTGTAATAAGCATTTGGTGACGAAACTATTTTCTTCTTATTTGTTCATAGATTAGCTTATTCTGTACCCGCTCCACTTACTTTTGAACCGATACAGTTTTGACCGATTTTGTTTTATTAGCAGTTTTCGATGTAGAAATTAGTGTCTTTGGTAGAATAAATAGTTTTCTAAAAATATACTGCGGCGAGCCATTGTGATTATGGATTTAAACATGAGATCGGGCTGATTTGGAACGATTCTGACAGATTTTTATTTGAAAATTACGTTCCATTTGAGTACAATAAAACGATTTTCGAAGAAACCACTTAGCCGAGTTTCATGAAATATTCTGTACATGATAAGGGGTCGAACTACGGATTTACATTTTGGAAGTGATTGCATACTGGCCCAGTTATTAGAACAAGAAAGTAACTGGGCCAATGAAGGCCGCAGGCCAATATGGCAATCCGAGGACCAGTACCTCAACTTGCACTACAGTAGACCTTTAATCTAATCAAATTATTTGGACATGATTGGCATTTATTTATAGTAGCGTTAATTTCATGTATAGGTTGATAATCGAGCGTGAATGACGTCACTTAAAGCTCGTATTTGCGAGTTTTTATTTTTTTCCTCCATATTGACAGACTTCCGATTCGTATTGACCGAGTTTGCGTCGTGTTATGTGAAAAGGTTCTAGTGAAACACGGCTAATATAACTTTGTTTTAACAGTTTTATTCATTTTTCGACAATGGGGAAAACATTTCGGTTACACTTTACCTATATAAAGTGATGACGGATCGAAAATGCTCCAATTTGATAGGAAAAGACACACATTTTATTCAAACAGAAAACATTTTGATGGGACCCACACTGAAGTTTTTTTTTTATCATAAATTCTGTATGATTCGGTATATTTATAAAGAGGGTATAAAATATCTTAACAGGAGATCGCTTAAGTACCAATAAATAATATGTATACATATAATAACATAATGACGAAACAAAATAAAAGTGCTTACATTATTTGAAGAACACTAAATATTGCATTAAGAGATGTCATTATGCAGCAAGCATGGGGTAATAATGCACTTGAAGTGCGGAAAATAAAACATTAATGCTCCAGCACGTAACTACAGACAAAAGTGTTTCCCCTAAACGTATCATAAACATTCAGTAAAAACAAAATTCATGCACGCATATTTTAATGGTAATAAATCAATTGCACCGTGATTTTTATTTAAATGTAATTCTGTTTGAACGCCAACCCACGGCGGAGGGATATTTACTTAAAAACTCCACGCGCAATAAACGTAAACAAACTGAATTTTGAGCAGATTTCAGGATGGGGGTCAAAATGACACCAATGATGTAAAATGTATTCAACTGACCATATACAACGATGACACGCATAAACAAGTAAATAAATTCGTTTGTTACAATTTGAAAGTGGATTTTAAGAATGTGCATGTTTTGACTATTCTATTTTGTTAAAAACACGATTTCTAGGCATTTACAAATCGACGAATGTTACAGAAATTTCAACGAAATTTTAGATTTTAATCAAATTGATAATTACTTTTCAAGGCAAGGTTTCCAGTGTTTTAAATAGATTTATTTAATAATTCATTCATTTTTTGTTTGGCGTTGATGTGCTTCACCACCATATAAATAAGTTCTGCTAACAAACCTCTATAAAATACATCTTGTTTTTTGTTAGCTCCTTCAACCTCACCTCATCCAACCAAGAGTCTCATTTTAGATCAGAATATACAAGCAAGGTTTAACGCAAGCGTAAATAGCTGCCGAGAGACAAGTAGTTAACATAATAATATATCAAGTCACGGGTGTTAAAACAATATTGAAAAAAATAAATGTTGTCACGGAGACATAAACACTCCACGACCGTTTTTTCTTACATTCTTCCTGATTTTTACTGTCAGTTCTTCCTACCAAGCATTTTAAATCATTGTGGGGAACCTCGCTTCTTTCTATTCAAATACCTTGACATGCCTTACATATTGATTACAATTACCGTGTAACATCAGCACAGAAATACAATTAACATGTCGCCAGTTGTCAATCATTTATCCATTTCAACCAATCAAACCAGAACGATACCTCCGACAAACAACAGCACGTGTATAAAGCACGTGCAAATATGTTATATAAACTATTGTCAATATACTCCGACATCAACAATAGAGCGGAGATATCTAAGTACTGGCGACATGTCAATTGTTCACATGTAAGGGATACGTGTGCGTTAGAGTGTGCATTACAACACATATAAACTGTTCACTGTTACCATGTGTAATTAGTTAAGGAACTGTTGCTACCTTACCATCAGCAATATGAAACCAATGCAAATTAAAAAAATAAATAAATAGGGAAATCGGCAGGCTTGCACCCTACCTTCCTGGGCAGTAACACGGCGCCTAGTTTAACTGCGCTATTCAGGCTTGTGAACGTTCCGTCGCTAAGATACATATACTAGTAATTCAGCTGATGACATGCTACCAATCGTGAACGCTCGGCCAATCCCGTCATTCTTCGGGATCCCGCGAAGCAGTGTACGAGATGTTGCGAATGGCATGCTTCATTCAGTAGACTGGTTTACGAAAACGTCATTTCAGCAAGTGAAATGGTAACCTTTCAACGTTACAAAATATGTGTTTATACCATTCAAGTTTTTCAGACGAGTTCTCTAGGAATTCAAGTTGTAAAGCATGCGTATTGCCACTTACATGAGTCACAGTCTGTTAACCATAGACATATATAAAAGCAATATAAGAGACAGCTGCCTTCGGCAGCTGAATGAAAGATGCTGGCATCATGTCTCCCTATGAAAAAAATGAAACAGTGTACATGTATAAACGCAAATGCCAAATCTTCTTTCATTTGGAACTGAACATTTCGATGAAATTAAATAATAATTAGATCTATGTATTCAATTCTTGTTTCTAATATTAATTAAAAAATGTGTTCATGGTCCAACTTTAGCACAATCAATCACATAAAATAGAACTGGGATGTGCAGTAGTGTGTATTTTTCTTTAATTAAAACCAAATGTTACAGTATTTAGCATTTCATTGAACACATTTTAACTGGGGTTGTAGAAAAGATATGCGGGAGGGAGGTAGAAGAGAGGCGGGGGAGTGAGGGTATTTGTCGGCTGCCTGTGGATAAATGTAGAGAAGCGGGGTGGCAGGAATGGGGTTTAAAAATTGCTGTATCCCATGGCCATGCATCATATGTGGGGTTTGACACTGGCCATTATAGGCATACCATAAGGACTAAAGTAAAGGAGTAAAGCAATCATGCCCTAGATAATACATATTATACAGTGATTGCAATGGTAACTCATATTCAGAAGTCAGCACCCGTTCAGATGGAGGTTTTCCACTGGCGTAGGTAAGACGTCTGCATTGTAGGAGATCTGGATTCGTAATGGCCAGTCCAGGTACAAATACGTCACTTCCGGTATGTAGTATGGACTTGTCCTAGCACAATTACTACACTCCTTCCTGTTTTCTCTTGTAGAAATCCGTGGAGTCCCCTGATTGTTGCACACCTGGAACATGGACTGAAAAAAGCTCTTGTCCTGTGTGGGTCTCCAACTTGAAGGTATTAATCTTGTAAACTGGGACTGAATTAGATTCTAGTCCTAGTCTCCGTTTTAGTTTCGTCGCCCTGTAGCAATGGACTGAACTAAATTCTAGTCCTGGGGCTACAACTGTCTCTTTAAATGTTCGTTGGTTTCTCTGCGGATGAGGCAAATAGAGTTGTTCCCCATTCACCCTGGAAGCCTGGATAACGACTGAAACTGGTTCTAGTCGTACCTGGACCACCTGGTATGCCACGTCTCCAATGTAAGCAGGTGTCTATGAGGAGTCGATCCTGAGGTAACGTATGGCACGCCGTTTGTACAATAATAACGTCAACGTCACTATATACGTATATGTCAACGTACACTCTGTATACTTATATAGTTTACCGCCACACCCTATCCTTACACATTGTATCCCCATATCCTTTATCTCTTTATAATAGGTCCCCATACCATTTATGTAATATAGAGGGTTATGGGGACATATTATTTACGAATATATAGAGCATGTGGCTATAGAGAATATGTAAGGATATAGAGAGTATTGGAATATAATATGTAAGGATATAGAGGGTATGAGGATATAATATGTAAGGAATATAGAGGGAATGGGATATACTATGTAAGGATATAGAGGGTATGGGGATATAATATGTAAGGGTATAGAGAGTATTGGGATATAATATGTAAGGATATAGATGGTATGGGGATATAATATGTAAGGAATATAGAGGGTATGGGGATATAATAGGTAAGGATATAGAGGGTATGGGGATATAATATGTAAGGATATAGAGGGTATGGGGATATAATATGTAAGGAATATAGAGTGTGATTGATCTTGAATTGAAATCAGTGAGCATGACAAAGGTCTGCCGGCAGACTGTTCCATAGCACAATGGTTATAGGGAAAACGAAATATTGATAATAGCTAGCAGTGGTGTGGATTTGGAGAGGGGATGTATGTGGAGAGTCATTATGGATAGGCGCACACATTTTGGGGTCATTGGACAGCTTCAATACCGTGGACAATCTTGTAAAACATGTTCAGTCAAGCATCAACTCTCCTGTGTTCCAAACACATCCAACCGAGACTTTTGGTCATGTCAGTGACACTTTCTTACGTAGAGTAGTTGTTTTTACCCTCCTTGCAGCTCTGCGCTGGACCATCTCCACCTTTCTGATGTTTTGATGCATGTGTTGGTTCTACACTGATTGATGAGGCAAACGCAACCTGGGGTCTGACAAGAGTTTTGTCAGCTGTCTGCCTTATATTCTCGTGTCTGGTCTTAATGTTCCTACGTAGGAAACCTAAGGTCTTTCCTGCAGTGGTTACTGTCCTGTGTATATGGTGGTTCCAGCTAAGGTAGGAGTGAAATATATACCAAGGTACTTTGCATGGTCGGCAATTTCTAAAACTTGTCCATGGATTGTGTATGGTGTCTGTACCGGGTGCTTTGGTATAGTCACATGCAGGACCTGGCAATTACTTGGATTTAAGTCCATCTACCATACATCTACCCACTTCTGTAGTGTGTCCAAAAATGAGATATAGTGTCCTATAGAAGAAATGTCCGAACGCAATGGCATCGTAGGTCCGCACTGTACTGCAAACAAGGACTTGATAATACAATGAAAGAGACAAAAAACAACAGAAAGGGTGGCGAAGACAGGGTTTCCGACTTGGAACGGTCAAACACAATGGCATCGTAGGTCCGCACTGTACTGCAAACAATGACTAGATACGATTGGAGAAGAAGGCCTTGGTCCAGTTTAAGGTATCTCCTGTCACTCCGTGTCTTTGTAGTTTAATGTGACTTACTTTATCGGACGCCTTGCTGAAGTCCAGCAGGATCAGATAAATGTGTCGACCGTGCAGACATTGCTTAATAAATCCTCTACTAGTAGGATACGTTGTGTCTCGCATGATCTTGTTTCCCCTTAAGTCCGTGCTGGAGATCATAGAGTATATGGTGGGCAATAAAATACTCAGTGCTGGATGCAATGATGCAATGATGTGCTCCATTACCTTACAGAGGATGTAGGTAAGCGAAAATACATTCCGATATATAACGAAAATAACAGATGCGTGGTAAGGATAATACCGAAGGAAGTAATGAAGAGTTTGGCTTAATGTAACGAAACTAAAGGAGATTAGCAGTATACATAGATATATAATATGTATAAAGACAAAAAACAAGTTAATCCATCCAGTAATATCGTAAGTTAGACCATTTAGCATGCACACACGAAATAGATCTATCAAACGTAATAAGGTAATAAATAGAATCCGTGCCGTACCGTACATGTATACCGGCGAATATCATTCGTGTTGCAGTTGTCATACATAAACATAAGACCTTGGGTCAATTACATGGCCAACAAATTAGTTAAATTATATGTTACATTGCAAATTAAATTTGTGACAAACACGTAGGCAGATTTCAAGAGGGATTCACATATTTAAACAACAGCAGACAGCCATACATACATGACTAATCAACAATAGTTATATTAATAATGGATTTTTTAGCCTTTAGTAACATCTCGAGAGATATCTGAGAAAAATAATAATCACAGCTCGAGATTAACATAGATAGATAGATAATTTTATTGACTTAAACTATTACGGTTTTCCATCATTACAAATATATGACAATTATAATATACATACACGTGACACATTTTAACATTGCATATACAACAAAATAATCGTTACGTTTTTCTTTGCTTCATACATATTTAAACAAAAAAATACACATTGTATGGAATGTCAATGATAAACGAGGATGTTTTGAAATCAGATATCTAGTTATTTTTTGTCTGTTACATTGGATGTAAAAAGCCTTAATACAAGCTCATCAGAAAGAATTATATTGTTGTTTAATGACTGCAACAATTCCACAATTTTAAACATGATTGGTCTATTTGTGTACTATTTAGGAATGTATTTGTTTCTAATGTTAGAGTGAGTAGTACAGATTAAAATAAAATGGTACTCGTTTTCAATATCGTTAGTGTTACAATTTCGCACACTCTTTCGTTTCTCACTTTTTCTTTCTTTGGTCATTTTCTGCCTGCAGCTGTGATATTTAAGGTTTGTTCTACTGAAATACGTTGGTTGTTTATGCAGGCATTGCGTGAAGCCTTCTAAAACCTAGCCGGAAAAGTGCGTACAGGGGTCGGTACGAGGTTCTGTGGAAAATTAAAGAAGAAGGAATCATGGCTATATGGTAGGTACATATTTTTTCAAATTTTGCAACATCGATGACGAGGTATATATAACTTACAGATTTCGAGAATCCAAACTCTATAGACAGAATACAAACGGCTTTAACCAGCCAGGTCGAACCCAAAAACTGGAGCGTTGAATTAAGAGTTAACTCATAACTCATTTTATGCATATTGAATCACGGTTATTGCAAGAACCCGTGAAAAATCCTATACTTTTAATCGGCACAAACACATTATTATATGACCAGAACATACAAAATATAGTTTTGATAAATGATTTTGTAGTGTAATTTTGCAATTATTTGGCGGGTTAGTTTCTTTAAAAAGGTTTAGATGCGATGACCTATATATTTCTATATCCACTGTTAGTAATGGGGGCTCACGGATACATTTTTATTTAAGCACCATGAACCAATGCAGCATGCCAACGATATTTGCACAATACAGAAGAAAATCACTTTATTTGTTTAGATGTTTCCAGATTTTTTTAAGATAATATACAGTTCATACGAACCGGAAATAGTTTTATATTCTCGTATGATTTTAGCCCAGAAAAGACGGCTTCTATGGTGATGTGATTTACAAACTCCGTAAGATCCTTGATCATAATCACTTTCATACAATCATTATTAAACTTGTTAAAAAAACTACCAGAAGAGGTTATGATCCTATCATTTTGCAAAGCACTGCATGTTTAGTGGTTGAACCACAGTTCGCCACTATGTTGTCCTCTTTGATTGTGCGATGACCATACATGTTGTGGACCCTATGATGACGTCTACCTAAACCCTCATGGACGATAACGTTTGATGTTGGCCTTAAATCTTGTCTTGTCGTACCCTTAACGGTTTGTTCACTTGTTGATCTGGCTAGCCGAGCTTATGAGATGATGTGTTGTCCATCATCCGTAATGTATAAACGTAGCTCTAACCCAAACCTAGTCAGACAAATATACTGTGCACAGGCTATAGCTACGAGGGTTTAATGAATGATGTTGTACAACCTTTAACAGGTCATACACATTAGGTCATATCTGGTTTGAATGGAGAGGAGCAAACAAATGAGAATACTGGAGATGAAGATGATTTCCGGAATTGTACATCATGTTCTCCATCCACATTTAATTGTGAACCATAGCGGGGAATTCTATATGAAGGAACATGGCGAATTATTTAACGAAATCAAGATTGCTGTGTGTCCGTTTAAAGTTCCCAGAATGAGAATCAAGTGACTTTCTCAATGTAATATATGCAGTTCCATGGCAGCATTTCAAGTAGAAGCCCAAGTAAAATCTTCTTATTTACAATTTATTTCATGTATATGTAACCGAGTGTTTATAAAGTGTTTTGATGATAAGATCAATTGTTTTAACTATATTTATATGCTAAGCTGGCAAGCGCTCGTACTAACTGTTTCGTGGTGTACTATGTTGCGTACTGTGTTGTCTCTGTGTTTATTGTGTCGATATGGTGTGAGTGAATGGTTTAGAGTGTTTATCGAGGGATGAGAAGTTCTCACTGCATGCACGGGGTTGACACCCGATAACCCCTTATTGGCGCTAAAATTACTAACTCCCGCCTTCCTATCTCTACCTACAAGGCATTCTACATCTAGCTTTCTGAGGGTAAGGTCGCGAGACCAAACTTAGCTATAGATTGATAGTTTCTAGATAGGCTTTGCCATATTATATAAGCTCTTATCTTTGAGCGTATTTATTAAATAAACGCATATCATGGAAGCGATTCTGGTAAGACTATTTTAAGTGTTTTTATAGTATACATGTATGTGAAATGTTGCATTTGCTGAATTGAGCCGTTTAGCTTATCTGATAGATTTTCACTTAGTTTTACCGTTGTTGTTCTTATATGTTTCAGGCTCAAAATATGGTTTGATTCGTATATTGCGAACCTGGACGAATGAATAAATAATTTAAACATGGGACGTTTTGTGTGTTAAATCTAGCACCCGAGACCCGGTTATAAATGGCGACCACGACGAGACCAGGAAATCATGAGCCAGGATCCGCTCCAGCGTTACCAAACGTGAGGCCGTGGAAGTAGTGGATGCGATCGTTTTCATTTCCGGATCCATATAACAGAGAGGAACCCGGGGGACATCGTTCTGCGATGCCGAGACGTCAGGCAACTTCAACGTAGGGCCCACCAACCAGTATGGTACCATACCAACGTATACGTATACAGTGTTATTTTTTTGTGCGCACTCGCGTGAAGGCACCAAAGGGAGAAGATTTGACATTTTCGCGGGAGTATTTACGCGCGCGGAGGAATCAACCCAGAAACGAACTACTTGTGTGTTGACAAAGTGAGACATGTGTTTTGGATTGTGAACAAAGTGTAGCGTGATACGATTAGTGTTAGTTTAGATATTTTATTATAATATTGGATAATTTTGGAGGACGAAAATCGTAAGTTATTTATTGTGTATATTTGTATATGTATTAGAACTGTCAGACGTAAATTTTTGTTTATAATATCATAATCGGAAGACGCGTGTACTGTAAAATTATGTCTTAGACACACGGACAGATATTTTCAGAGACATTTGATAGAATTAAATTTATTTTTGGCTAGTAAAAGCAAGTTGTATAGATTCGCATGTGTTCGTCCAATTATTAGAATTAACAGGCGATCTAATTTATAGGCGTGTGACACAGGTTTTGCGTCGTACAGTGTCCACCAGAGTGCTGTTGTTTACGTTAGCCACTGCGTCTGCGACGATTACACGTTTCAGATATTTTGACCATTTTCTGTTCAAAATTCATATATGTAAGTAAACATTTTGATGGCGAACGATCGTAATAATATCGTGTAGGCAATCTAATATATTACTAGTGAAAATTTGTGTTAGAGGCGTAACATTTTCCTGTTGACATAAATTTTTCACATATTTTCGCGAATGTGATGGTTTGTTTACACACGTGATTTTTTTGTGTTAGTCCAGAAATGGAGTGAATATGTATATTTAGTGTTTTTGGTACGATTAGACTAAAACAATTTAAGTCCTCAAAAGTAAATTCAAGGGATAAATATGAAGGTGTTAGTTGTGTGTTGTGTGACTTAAGTAAAGTGAAAGTAAAGTGAAAGTAAGGTGTGGACACTAAGTCAGTGAGTGATTACACAGTACTGTGATAACATTTAGTCATAAGAAATGGGTGTTATTTAGTTAAATTGGTGATAAACCATGTAAAAGGTGTATAGTCGATATCATACATATATTGTTAGATACAATTAGAGGTATTCCGCTTGAACATATAAAAATTGTTCATAGTGGAATTTAGGGTGTTTACTTCTTCTGTCTTATATCTAGGCCTGTTTAATAAACCCCGTCACCTTTGCACCCTTCTAGATTATAAGTACCTTTCACAACCTATCACAAGCACTTTAGCATCATCACAGAGAGATTGGGTTCCGAAAAAGGTATGTGAATCTTGTATCAAGCTTATATGTTGTATTGTGTGTTGTATTTTGTGTATTGCAGATATTGTATGTTGCTTTATATGTGTAAATATGTGTTACTAACTGCTTGCCAACGCTTAGATTAGTTTTACGTGCTATATAGTTTAGTTTGTGTTTAAAGTTGACATTTGAGAGTGCGATATATGTGTATCTATTTGCATAGCATTTGAATATTTACAGGATTGACAGATAAACATTGTGATTTATATTTGTCTAGATCTGATGAGAGTTTTTGGACAGACACACATATTTGTTTGGATAGGTCTCATTTCAGAGTTCATATTCTTGATATTACAGGATTGGCTAGTGATTTAAGGCATTTATTGATTGATTTTCAGGGTTTATTGATTATACTGGGAGTGTTTACAGGTATGGCCCAGTAGATCTGCACTTGAAGTGAGCTATAAATAGAATTGGTTTTTCCTACTGTAGCTATCAGAGTTGCATCCCTTTGACAGTGTGTAATATTATTGTTTTACATTTCAGGATATAGTCATTAGTTAAAGTAAATTAATTTGCTTTAAGCATCTTGGTTTCAGCAGTAGTTAATTTAACTAATTTGCATTTAAGCATTTTTGATTTCAGCAGCGATTACTTAGAATTAATTAATTTAATTTGAATTTAATTAGTTTGTAGATGTATTTCAGGTTGCTGTGCAGTTGGATTTATTTTTTTGTTACAGGTTGGAAATTCACTTCAGAGTTTATAGTGATTAGTGATAAAGTGAAGTGGTCACTTATACATATTAAGATATATATATATATTTAGATATAGTGAATTGTTGATCATGGCTACCTCATCGGGAACAGAGGGTGATCCAATTACACCGGTTAAGGGTGGAGACATTAAGATGCCATCTGAGGAAGAGATGCTCAAGTGTTTAGCGGCGAAGTATAGTTTTACGCCTAAGCCACTGCAGAGAACGTCAACTAAGAAGAGCGTGGCGGAGATGATGGGTGCGGCACCTAAGACACCCAGGAATCCTCCAATACCCCCAGTCAGATCTCTAATGAGAGAGGCATCTATCTCTTCCAGCCTACAAACAGCTAGCTCTCATGCAGCGCCGTTGTACCCAGTCCCTGTGCCCAAGATACCATTGTTTTCAGGTGACGAGCCGCAACCAAAGAATGAGGTCAGCTATCCAGAGTGGTTATATGAGATCAGATGTTTGATCAAGGACCCAGAGATAGGGGAAAGCCAAGTTTTACAGGCGATAAGAAGATCTTTACGTGGTACAGCCCGTAAGATCATTTCTCAACTTGGAGAGGAAGTTAAGGTGGACGCCTATGTTGAGAAATTGAATGCGAGCTTCAGCGAGGTTGGCAAGAAGGGCACCACCATGCAAGAGTTCTTTAACTCAAAGCAGCGCCCTGGTGAAAGCATTACAGCTTTTGGATGTCGGCTGGAATCTGTGCTAGAAACTGCCTTCGAAGGAGGATACCTACCCAGGAACTCCAAAAATGAGTTGATGTGTGAGCGACTATGGTCCGGACTACACTCAACCACCTTGAAGACGCAGACTAGACACAAGGTCGACACCATCCAGGATTACAACACACTGTTGAAGATAATCCGAGAGGTTGACAAGGAGCTGAAGCTAGAAGAGCCAGATCCAGCCCTGCCTTCCAAGAAGCCGCAACACAACCCAGTGTTTGCTGATCAACAGAACTGGCAGCAACAACTGAACAACATAGAGTCCAAGATGGAATCCAAGATGGACACCAAGTTAGCGGACCTTCGGTGCGAGTTGAATTCCAAGTTCGACATGTTGCTCCAGAAGTTAGATGTGGTTACCATTCAACCACAGCAACATTTTCAACCCCGAGGTGCACCCAGAGGGTATGGTAGAGGCTTTAGAGGAGGCCCAGGTAGAGGCGATAATAGGAACAATCAAGGACAAGGTTCCGGTAACCAGACTTACCCGCCTGGCCAGGGAGGTTATGATGACAAGTCCCAGAGGCGTGGTAGAGGATCATTTGGTCGAGGCCAAGGTCAACAGTATCGCCCAAACTGAACTCCGCTTCTGTAGCTGGTCAGCCGGAAGTGGGTGATATCAAAGACCAACCCAACCCAGATTTGTTAGAGAGGATAGTAGGCCCAGAGAACAAGGCAGATATTTTATTTCATGGTATTAGTACTATTTGTCTTTTAGATAGTGGCAGCATGATTACCACTGTATCTAATACATTTTATCTTTCTTTACCAGAAAGGCCGCCTCTTCTCAGCCTAGATAATCTAGGAATTGATGTTTTACTTGCAGATGGATCTTCTTGGAATATACTTGGATACATTGAGACTTGTATTTTAATCCCGTTTTTATCTAATTTTGAACTCAATGTACCAGTGTTAGTTGTTCCAGATACCGCATCTAATTTAGTTTGTCCTGTCATTATTGGCACAAATGTTATAGGACGGTGTAAGTCAGCTGCTGAAAGAGAAGCACCTGCAACCGAGACACCTGCATCATGGCAGATAGTATTTGACTCTATTGCATGCCAGCCTTGTATGGTACGGGCTACCAACAAGCAAGTAGTCGAGATTGGACCGTACGAGTCCATGACACTTAATGGCATAGCAAGGGGTGTGAGTCACGAAATAGGCAGTGTTGTGACGGAGAATATAGACTCCAATAGTGGCTATCTAATAAGACCACATGTTGTGAAGTTGCCACAAACTGGAAATTGTGCGAAGGTGCCAGTTCATTTATGTAACATGACTGCAAAGTCAATATTCATAAAACCAAGATCTAAGTTGTGCCAGATCAATGAAGTTAAGATTTTGGACAACTTAGCTTCTGAACTACCGGCAGCGACGGTGGACAAACAACCATCAGATGACAATTACGGACTTAAGATTGACGAAGCCAATCTTACTCCAGATCAACTACTTCGATTACGCCAAGTATTAGGCAACTGGAAGAGTATATTTTCTACGGGAGTTACCGATATTGGTCATACTTATCTTGTAAAACATAAGATTGTACTAACTGATAACACACCATTCAAGCAACCTTACAGGAAAATACCGCCTGCAATGTATGAAGAGGTGCGGCAACATTTGAAGGAGATGCTTGAATGTGGTGCTATACGAGATTCCGACAGTCCCTATTCTTCTAACGTGGTTCTTGTCCGTAAGAAAGATGGCTCTTTACGTTTTTGCCTAGACTTTAGGATGCTGAACGCCAGAACTAGGAAAGATAGCTACATGTTACCACGTTTCGACGATACCGTGGATGTATTAATCGGATCTCGTTACTTTTCGAAATTGGACCTGAGATCATCATATTGGCAGGTTGAACTCGAAGAGGCAAAAACTGCATTTTCAGTCGGCAACTTTGGATTTTACGAATGCAACCGTATGCCATTCGGACTTTGTAACAGTGGCGCTACTTTTCAGCGTCTAATGGAAAAGTGCATGGGCGAGCTACATCTTCGTGAATGTCTTGTATTTATTGACGATATTTTAATCTTTTCCAAGACCTTCGAAGAACATCTTCAACGGTTAGAGTCTGTATTTCAACGTTTGCATTATTATGGATTAAAATTGAAACCGTCAAAATGTGAACTCTTTAAAACATCAGTTTCATACCTTGGACACATAATTTCTGAAGAAGGGATTGGGACTGATCCTGCGAAGACTTCTGCTATTTCAGATTGGTTTGTCCCGATGAATATCACCGAACTTAGAACTTTCCTAGGAACTTCCGGGTATTATCGTCGTTTCATAAAGGACTACGCCAGAATAGCCCAGCCGTTAAACAAGCTGTTGGAGGGTCAAGCAACCAACAAAAAGGCCAAGAAAGGAAAAAAGAAGGCGAAGAAACCTGTCGAATGGACATGGGGTGAAGCCCAACAGACAGCCTTCGACACTTTGAAGCAGCAGTTGACAAAACCACCAGTTTTGGCATATGCCGATTTCTCGCAGCCCTTTATTGTCCACACTGATGCTAGCGGTGTTGGACTCGGAGCCATTTTGCTGCAGAATCAAGGTGGAGCTGAACGGGTCATTGCCTATGCTAGCCGAGGACTTCGTGCCAGCGAGCGCAATTACCCAGCGCACAAGTTGGAGTTTCTCGCGCTGAAGTGGGCAGTGACAGATAAATTCCACGACTACCTCTTTGGATGTGCCGAATTCGAGGTGTTAACCGATAACAATCCGCTGACCTATGTCATGTCGACAGCGAAGCTGGATGCCACAGGTCATCGCTGGATTGCAGCCTTGTCAGCATATAACTTTTCCATTAGTTATAAACCAGGCAAAAAGAATACTGATGTAGATGGGCTCAGTCGTCGACCACAGCTCTTCACAGACATGGTCAAGGCCATCTGCTTATCAGTAACCGTCAAAGTTCCATTGGTGGAGAGCTTGGCAGGTGGGGCAAGTTCTCAGTTGGCCACTGAGGACATAGCGCTAACCGACAACTTTCGCCAGGTGGATCTGAGACAAGAACAAGCCAAGGACACAACTATAGCCAGGGTGATGAAACTCCTGAGATGCAATTCTCGAGGGGAGGAGAAGGAGAGTTCACCAGTACAGAAGCTCCTTAGAGAATGGAAGAGGCTCTACATAGAGGACGGAGTTCTGTATAGAACTGCATCTCAGGATGGTCAGGATGTAGAACAAGTCGTCATTCCAGAAGCCTACAGGACAATAGCCTTCAAAGGGATTCATGACGATATGGGGCACCCTGGAAAAGAAAAGACTTTGTGGCTGGCTCGGCAAAGGTTTTATTGGCCTGGATTAGAAAACGACATCACCAGAAGGATTGAAAACTGCAAGAGGTGCATCTGTAGGAAGACACCAGTGAAACCGGTCGCGGAGCTTGTACCCATTTTAACTTCGAGGCCTATGCAGCTGGTCTGCATGGACTTTCTATCCTTGGAAACGTCCAAGGGGGGTTATGAGGACGTGCTGGTCATCACTGACCATTTCACCAGATATGCCAAGGCAATCCCTTGCAGAAACCAGACGGCTAACACAACAGCCAAGGCGTTGTACGAGAACTTCATAGTTCATTATTCCTTCCCAGAGCAACTGCATAGCGACCAAGGCCGAAACTTTGAGTCAAAGGTCATTAAAGAGCTATGCAAGTTAGCGGATGTAAGGAAAAGTCGAACTACGCCATACCATCCGATGGGTAATGGAAGTGCCGAAAGGTTTAACCGGACTCTTCTTAAATTGCTGGGAACGCTACGAGAGGACCAGAAGAGTGACTGGAAGACATATATCCCTTCTCTGGTTCAAGCATACAATTCCACTAGGAATGAGGCTACGGGTTACTCACCACACTTCCTGATGTTTGGGTGGCACCCACGCCTGTCCATAGACACCTATCTTGGAACAGGACCAGGAAGTGAAGAAGCCAAGTCCCCGGCAACCTACATCTCCAAACTTAGGAACAAGATGAAATATGCATACAAAGTCGCAGGAGATGTAGCAAAGAAGAGAGCCGACATAAACAAGCGAAACTACGACAAACGGATTACAGAGAACAAGCTTGAGATTGGGGATATAGTGCTAGTAAGGAAAGTACATCTCCAAGGCAGACAGAAGCTTGCAGATAAATGGGAGAGAGACCCATATGTAATTCTGGACATTCCAGATATAGATGTTCCTGTCTTCAGAGTCCAGTTAGAGACTTGCAAAGGTCCTGTCAGAACTTTGCACAGGAACCTTCTTCTGCCCTTCGTGTCGATTCCACCAACAGAACCCATAGAAACGACAGCTACTCTTCATCGCAAGAAGGAGACACATCCAGCTGCACGCCCTAGGGTTGAGACTGTTTCGGGATCGGAATCGAGCACGTCAGAAGACAGTAGTGACAGCCAACCGTATATCGTGCCCCAAAGAAGACATTCTTGGAGGATGGCACGTCGACAACCTGTGGTCAGAACCCCTCCAGATAGAAACCGGACTACAAACCCGTTAAATGGAGGTGGTACCATTAGGTCAGAGGTAACCAGCAATAGGGAGCCGTTAGACGCAAGTCGAAACACTTCCGGTGACAGAACTGTGGATTCCACGGCTAGCAGGATTTCTTCAGTTGCTGACCGAACCCTAGATATTGGTACTCCAACCACTGGCGTAACAGAGACTGCAGTGAAACAGTTCTTATGGGAGAACCAGGGTCATCATCGGAATGACAATTTCCGAAATCATTGTGATCAGCCGCGGGCAACCACAGTCGCGGATAGCAGGCGGTCACCTATCGACCAAGTTCCCATACCAAGAATCAGCCCAAGGAGACCAGTTAGGCAGAGACGACCACCCGACCGATTTGGAGAGTGGGCTATGTAGTGAATCTAAGAATTTCTATTATTTTTCAGATTTCATTTCCCTCCAGGGTGGCCCGTTCCATTAAAACAATTATTTGTTACGTGTAGACAGAATATAATATGTTTTGTTATATCTTATCGGTTAGCTTTACTCATTGTAAATTGTAGAAGCGATAAAGATACCGATTAATGAAATACATATTTTCCTTTCAGGTGACCGAATGGATTTAATAATTCATCAGAATAGAAGAAAGTTGTTTATTTTGCTCGTTAATACAAAACCTTGTAGTTTTTCAGAGCAAAGCAGAATAAATTCACATTTATTTTGTAGGTGTTCTTAATATCCTTATTGTCATTTGTATATAGATGTATTTTAATATTTTAGATCATGACTGTCCGGAATATGATTATATTCTGTCCAGGCAACCAACTATGTTTTAATTTTCTTAATACTTTCAGGGCATTAACTGCTCTGTGTTAATAGGTAATAAGGCAATATGAGTTGCTCCCCTTAACAAGGATCGATGAGACAAGGTTTTACGAGTTGTCTCCCTTGGAGAAGCAACAATATCATTGTATTCTTTGTATCAGTCCATAGGAATTACCATGGAATACACTGGAAATACCAGGAGGTATTTCAAGACAGTGGGGGAATGTGTAACCGAGTGTTTATAAAGTGTTTTGATGATAAGATCAATTGTTTTAACTATATTTATATGCTAAGCTGGCAAGCGCTCGTACTAACTGTTTCGTGGTGTACTATGTTGCGTACTGTGTTGTCTCTGTGTTTATTGTGTCGATATGGTGTGAGTGAATGGTTTAGAGTGTTTATCGAGGGATGAGAAGTTCTCACTGCATGCACGGGGTTGACACCCGATAACCCCTTTTTGGCGCTAAAATTACTAACTCCCGCCTTCCTATCTCTACCTACAAGGCATTCTACATCTAGCTTTCTGAGGGTAAGGTCGCGAGACCAAACTTAGCTATAGATTGATAGTTTCTAGATAGGCTTTGCCATATTATATAAGCTCTTATCTTTGAGCGTATTTATTAAATAAACGCATATCATGGAAGCGATTCTGGTAAGACTATTTTAAGTGTTTTTATAGTATACATGTATGTGAAATGTTGCATTTGCTGAATTGAGCCGTTTAGCTTATCTGATAGATTTTCACTTAGTTTTACCTTTGTTGTTCTTATATGTTTCAGGCTCAAAATATGGTTTGATTCGTATATTGCGAACCTGGACGAATGAATAAATAATTTAAACATGGGACGTTTTGTGTGTTAAATCTAGCACCCGAGACCCGGTTATATATATTTAATCTGCATCTCATCACATTCTGAAAACAGATGAATTTATAAAATCAGCTAAACAAATACATACACATCAATCATAACGGAATACACAGAACAACTGAACATTCTAGCACAAGATACAAACAACCATACTTATATAACAATACACTAAATGTCTATTTCATATTCAGTTCTGATAGATGTATGCCCTAATGAAGGCAATGTTCGCTGCTCATTCAGCACAGGTGAACTCGAAAGAAACAAGAAATGTCACCAGTAAGTGACAAATGCCCCCAAAGTGTATTTGACCTTTGACGTCCAAGTTTGAACTTAACCTCTGAGGTAAGGATACGATTCTTTGTGCGGGCGTGACACACTGACTCATTGTGATTGACATATGGGTGATGTGTCATAAAATTCCCTTCAGTACTTCCGAAGTTATGGCTGAGACATGATTTTGAACAGAAAACAAACGAACGGACGAAAAGACAAACAGACGGACGAATTAACGGACGGACGGACGGTACGATTACTATATGCCCCCTCTCTTTGGAGGCATAAAACAGGTATGAAAATAATATTCCAAACAATGCATGTCGTACATGTGAGGATTAATTTCAGCGCGACCACATTTCACATTATTATATAAGTTATGTTATAATTGTTAATTAACTACTGTAATACATTATATGAAATTCAATATTTTACAAAAAGCATACTCTATTAAGTATTAAGGCTTCGAAATTAACTTCTTCAAACTCCGGTAATTAGGAAATCGCGATATATAGGTTATAATGCTTCCAGTCAGCTTTGGGTTACATACGTTGACATAGCATCCCACCCATACATATTTATACCATTCGTTCGTATTCATTCAGACTGGTTCCTTCTGTATTTAGGTAGAGTGTAAAGGTTGTCTTAACTAACAGGATTACCACGTAAGATTGACTGAACAATGTATTTTCTGATATATCACGAGTAGTGTTACAATAGCAACATCAAATACATTTTGGAAAATATCTTATACACATCTCCTCTTCAGTTTTGTCTGTTGTTGTTTCTTTATTTGTGTTTGATGCGTTTTTTTATAATTGACGCATAGACAAGACTTCTTTAGATCACACACTATATATGAGCTCATAAAAATAGTTTGTTGCAAAGAGTCTTATCTAAGGATTTTTTTTTTTTTCTAGTTTTGTCAGAAAAAGATTATGTTTATCAACAAAATAAAGATAAAGATAAAGATAAAAAACACAAAACATAAGAATGATAAATTCAAATTATATGCTAAATTAAGCATCATCCACAATTACAAATCGTGGCCTATTGCATCAACTGTGTTTATTATTATACTAACATCTTGCTACTTAATCTGTTTAATGATTATTTCAGAAAACTAGTGAAATAGTAAGTAGTGATTACCTAATAAAAAAAGAGAGTCAAACATGGTTGACATTATATTTTACGAATCCCTGTTTTAATAAGTAAAATAGTATCAAAATTACATCCTTAACTTTAATTCTGTCAATACGGTTGATAAGCATGTTTACTTATTGTTTAAAACTGCTGTGTATCAATACAGTTAATTTCGATTGTGTACTTTTTCTATTTCGTGTGTTTGTTTAAATAAGATATACTAATATGCATGCAGTGATAAGTTTTCTTATTATCTTGTGTCGACTAAAATTCCGGACATGTTTCAAATAAATAAAGGAAGTACATTATACCAACCACATAGTGGTTGTCACATAGTGGTTGTGCATAAATACTGGAAGGGTATCGTTTGGAATCAACAAACACAAACAAGAGAGAAAAGTAGCAGAATTGGTTTTGTTGAGTCAGTTCACGAGAGGTAATACAAGGTGCAACACCTCTTACGCCCCATAGCGCCGGATTAAGCGGTGTTCTATTTTAAAGTCAAACATACTTGGTTTGATGATCCCAAAGGATCGCTTAGTAAGAACACTACTGATTTGCAGATCTGAACGTTTACAACCGCCACACAGCATATAACAAACCTTAACAAACGATAGTGTGAATGTCAATACATTTTGAAAAGAGGTTCTCTTGCGAGCAACACACACACACAAGAAAGAAGATAGCTGACACTGTTTTATTGAGTTGTTCATCGGAGTTAATATAAGGTTCAACACCCCTCATGCGGACGGTATTCTACATTAAAGCCACATACATTGGCAATAGTTTAAGAATAGCGAATAGTATTCCGTCTCAAATAATGTAGTTGTTTCTCTCACTGCAAATCCAAAAATGTTTTGCATTTGATATACTTTTAAATTATACATAATATTTCAATAAACAAAGAGTTGTTTGTCAGCTTACAATAAAAGAACCACATAAATAAATGTTAGTCAAATGAATGATTGAAACCTATTGCATCTTATTGTGTAAACTGAGCCGTCTGGTGAAGCCACTGCAAGGATAACACGATGCAACTGTGCATCTCAAAACTGGTAGATATGGATACCTGAACATGCTTGGATATTGGGGTCTTTTACATTTTTCCAATATGGTTGGCAGTTCCAAGATGGCCACCAAAATACAAGAAATTAAATATAAAATAACAAATGAAGACAATGACACAATTTAGGATCGCAGTAAAGCATAACATAGAGCATAAAGTACTGAGTATATTTAAATATGGGACTACTTTTCAAGTCAATTAAAAGTAAAACAAAAGTGTAGATGAATTGTATACATATATAAAGCAGATATTGAATACAAATAACAACAATTGAATTATATATATTGCATAATTTCTTTGCATGAAATAAATGTACGTTTGTATTAAATATTTCCTATTTGTACTCAGAAAATCTATATTGCATTCAATGTATTATATTTGTATCAATACCTGTACAGTTATATGCAATAACTCTTAAAGAGTAGTCAGTAGTCAATATTAGTTTAATGAAATTGAACGGTTGTTTATGGATAATCAACACATGATCTACCCAAAGAGAGCGAGACGTGGATTGTGTGTATGTGTGCGTGTTTGTTTGTTTGTTTGGTAGGGATCGGGTGATAAATATGAATCCAAGTGCTAGCCTGGTTCCCTGGCCTCCCACAATGTTTTGTATAGTAGGTCAGGTATTCACCGACAAATGGCGATTATTATCACAGAGAATCAAGATGGCGGCATATGTAGAAAAGGTAAACATTGACCGATTGGAAATTATTCTACTGTCTCACTTCTGATATTTTGATGGATTTCATTACGGAAACATATTTTAAGATGGGATGTGAGTTCGTTTTGTTGTGATACAGTGTTAATGATGTCAAATCAACTACGATTCTGTGAGTGTATGTGTGTTGAGTAACAGATGGGTGGGTGTCGTTTTAAACATTGACGGATCGGGACTTATTATTATTATTATTATTATTATACTGTGTCATGGCGGACATTTTCATGGATTTCATTACGGAAATATATTTTAAGATGGGATGTGAGTTCGTTTTGTTGGGAAACAGTGTTAATGTTGTCAAATCAACTACGATTCTGTGAGTGTTTGTGTGTTGAGTAACAGATGGGTGGGTGTCGTTGTAAACATTGACGGAGCGGGAATTATTATTATTATTATTATTATTATACTGTGTCATGGCGGACATTTTCATGGATTTCATTACGGAAACATATTTTAAAATGGGTTGTATGCTAGTTTTGTTGTGATACAGCGTTAATGTTGTCAAATCAACTATGACTTTGTGTGTGTTGTGTAAAGAAATTGGTGGGGTATCATTTGTAAATATAGACTGATCGGGAATTATTTTACTATGTCATGGCGGATATTTTGATGGATATCATCACATAATAATATTTTTAAATTAATGTTATTGCTGTCTGTTCATGATACAGCGTTTAATATGGTATATTCAATATTATAGTATGCCTCTGTATCTGAATCGTCAGGGGCGTAGCTGGGTGAATTTGAACTGTATGCCCGATGGGGTTCCAAGTAGCAACCGCTCCTTGGTCAGGGAGGCTCTTGACGATCGTACGTTAGATTTCAGGAATTTTAGATTAGATTAAATATATGTATACTTCAAGCAGAAGAAAGCGCACATGTAAAATCAATTCAAATAGTATACATGTATTATTTTTTTTTAACAAATTAAGATCGGGAAAATAAGGGCGCAACGACTGTGCTGAATATATTTTACCCCTAACCTCCTACCCCCACTTCGGATTTTATTGCATATTTGGACCATTTATTTTATTATTTATTTCTGGCGAACTGTACGCCCGGGCGTACGGGCATATGCCTGGCTACGAGCCTGACAGTAGCAGGTGGGAGTTTTTCTTTCTTCATAATACCATCTACAGAGTGATAATGTACATGTACCTTTACTTGCTATACATTCTATATTTTTAGCATCTGCATACCCTAGTATAGCAAGAAACCAAGACAGATACTTATTAGGTGATAACAGCAGCCAGCATTTGTGCCAGACCATAAAGGAAGTGGACACAGTCATGACCTCTTGCTGTCACATGAAACTATCTATCTCGCAACTGTGGGATAAGCATATTATTTCTACAATATGATTCATCACTTACATCTGCTCATGGATTTCCTTATCAGTTGAAGACAGAACAGACTTTTTGACATTGTAAGTAATTACTAGTAACTAAAATCTAAACTACAAACACATTATGTTTAAGTCTTCTAAGATCAAGTTAAATAATTTTAATTGCACTTGACTTAAACAAGAACTGATCCTAATGCCCTACAGAGGGATTCTGAATTATATGCTGCAACTTTAAACAATTTAAATCACAAAGATTGACACCAACATTTATTCAGCAATGTATATATGTTTGATTTCTTTTTTTCTAAACGATTTAGTGGAATATTGAATTTATACACCATAAATAATGATAACATATACCACAGACCTAATAACAAATAAATTGGACACTACGAAAATGATCTAAATTTCACGTGACACAGTGCGAAAATGTCACAAAATATTTTCGTAAAAAGAACAAAGATTATTTTTATCAGTAATAAAATAAATACAAATGTCTGCCAACATTCCGTTTCTTTGTCGGTCAATTTTGAACCCAGAAACCTAAACATATTAAAATAAAAAATGTTTGTCTGTTGTCCTGGAAACTCAATGATTAAACCAGATCATCAGAGTTTACACAGAAAGTCAGGGTTTACAGTGTTTGAAATTAGCACAAGACTGAAGGTGAAAAACTAGTAAATTTTATATAGTCGGGTTAATTATGAAAATTGTAATAGTTCAAATGATTATATAATAATACGGGCTAGTGAACAAAAGTCCTCATTTCTGTAAAAATGGATGTACGCTGTTGGCTACTCCGCCAATACATTCTTTAAAACATCATTTTGAAGTACAAATGGATTAATAGGAAAGTCAATTTTAATTTCAAATGTTAGCTTCTGTGACTTGAGAGTGACAATGAGACTAACCATTAAAGGGACACACAGCAATTTTTGATTTTTTAAAAACTAGCAGCGTCATGTTAGTTTTTCTGCATATTTCGCATTTGTTCAATAATTAATATTAAGTGTAAGAACAGTATGAATTCTGTTAGTTTTTCTACATAACTTGCATTTGTTCAATCATTAATATTTAATTATAACAACAGTATGAAGCAAATTATGTTTGCATATATAACTATAAATTGGCGATTACATTTCACCAATGATATATTTAAACCTATGGTAGAATAACGAAGAAAAGTAACAACTCAAAATTGTATTTAAATATATGCAAGCAGATTTAACGTCCAACTGATTCTGGATCACTAGTAAATCGAAAAGCTAATTTTGGGCTGCTGATTTTAATGCGTGAATTGATAAAGACTTCACGATTGCGACCCTTAAAATGTATCAGTTGTTCAGCAGCAGACCTCTCACCACCTTTTCCCCTAGTCTGATTTATCTGACGTTGTTGTTTGTTTGTTTGTTTTGTTTGTCCCCTTATGAACTGTCATATAACGGTAACCTGTGATTTATGTAATGCCCACACTTCTTTTACTTTACTCTATGTACACACAGTCATTCTTGAAACACTGTATCACAACAAAATGAGGGCCCATTTACAAATATGTTTCCGTTAAAATATTCGCCATGACACACACTGCTCAACAAATAGGATAGCCCTAAGCCCGGGGCCTGTCAAAGTCTGTCTTGTTCCTTTTTGCCATATTTTACTATATAATTAATTCAGGGCCTGTCAATACTATTTCAGGGCATGCCTGTTAAAATATACTCCGCGAGCACTGACATATTAGAATAATTCCCGATAGGTTTGTGTTTACAAATGACACTCCACCCATCTTTAACCCAACACACAGTCATAGACGATTTGACAACATTAATGCTGTATCACAACAAAGCTCATGGTTCATTTGAAAATATGTTTTCGTTATGAAATCCATAAAAATATTCGCCATGACACAGTAGAATAATTCCCGATCGGTCTATGTTTACAAATCACACACAACCCATCTTTTACACAACACACACAGAGTCGAAGTTGATTTGACAACATTAACACTGTATCACAACAAAATGAGCTCACTACCAATTTAAAAATATGTTTTCTTAATGAAATTCATCGAAATTACAGAAGTGAAACAGTAGAATAACTCACAATCGGTCAATGTTTACATTTTCAATAGGATTTTTCTGCATGGGCAGTCATCTTGAATTTATGTCTAGAAATCGAATTCGACAGTGAATACCTAAACTTGGACCGTGAACCAGGGGGTCAAAGTGGTAGTTGCCGAAAGTAGTCCCATATACAGTTGACAGTAGTGTTATTTGAGATGCTGTGTAAATGAAAGTGCACTCCACAGATTCCCAGATGTTTTGCTGCAAGAATCAGGTTAATCAGAGCTGAGACAAGTGAATGGCACTACTTTTTGTGAGGTAAGACTTGTTTGTGTTCTTTGTCAGATTTGACCTGAATTCGTCATAATCGGTACCTACTTTCACTTTGAGCAAAATTCTGAAGTTGAAAGCCGAAATGGAGCTTTTTTTCTATGTCTGTGTTGTGCTGGCTTTGAAGATGGTTTACTGACAGTTTCAAGTATGACGGTGTATGATGGCATGTGTGACACCATGTTAGGCTATAATGTAAGTCTATGGGAAATTAAAGTGGTCCAGTTCCACCTGGCCTACTGTGCAAAGCATTGAGGGAGGCCAGGGAACCAGGCTGTCCAAGTGCATGTACAACTCGTACTTACGAATATATTCTATAGTTCGTTACCTTGCTCTGAATATAAATACACTCCGTTACACGAGACAGTCCAGTTTATGTCCTCGATGAAACTCTTTGGCGCTGGTGACGTTTGAAGTCGGAACCTCCACACTGCAATTCCAGACTGAATCGATACTGTTAAAATGCTTAAAATATAACCATATATCATTGGAACTCTTTAATGCAGGATTTTTATATAATTTAAAAGCAAATTCTTAGTATGAGAACATTGTTAAATAAAAAAAGAAGTTGTTTATATTTATAGCGGAAAAACATCGTACTTATTAATGAGATAACGTGTCCCTTTCCCAAAATCTTACAAGCCCTGGTCATAACAAATATACGTTCAGTGCAGACGAAACAGTAAAACATTAAACAATAAAATGGAATATTTGCGAGCCAATTATTTGATTTGGTGCATAAAGAACTGTGTTTCTGTATATTTCACGAACGTTGTCCA
>JAWPHD010015870.1:0-45000 GCA_037043455.1 Cyrtodaria siliqua
GAAACAATGTTAGTTGTGATAATTTATATGTATTATCTTCAATCTCTCGAAAATCCATGTCAAATAAGGAATAAAATATTTCCATTGGGTTTATATTGTGCGAGATCAAAACCTGGTGTTTGGATAACCTTTGGTACCGATGATCTTCAATTCCCGAACACCAGGTATTGATCTGGGACAAGATAAACCCGTTGGAAATAGTTTATTTTTTAATTCATGTTTAAAGATATGGCAATTATATATGTGTTTTCTTTCAAACGCAAAATGTCAAGTATTTAAACAGAATCATGGCTAGTAAATTGGTACTTTGATGTAACAATGGTATTATTTAACAATTATTCCCATTTTGTGGCATGCATGCGGCTTTAAACACCGCTACTAAATAGCAAATTCCATGAAGCGCTTCATTGTAAATTGTTATTGACTACCGGCGTTTAAAATATAAAAAAATAAAAACGGTCCTACAGAAGCCACAACAATCAAACAAAATGGCACCGTAGGTCCTCACTGCACCATAAATCGAAATATGAGCATAATTAACATGTCAATGAAAAGGACAATACGTAACATAAATAGTGGTGTAAACAGGGTTACCGACTTGGGACGGTCAGTAGGCAATAAAGCCTACAGGTTAGCTTCAATGTTATGTGCACACAACCTCGCTATTATCATGTTTTCAACTCCCAAATTGACAGAACAGTGTAAATAAAAGTATATCCCATCAAAAGGAAATCTCTAACAATAAAGTCCACATTCAGAAAAATTAAATGTTGTTGTAAAATGCATTCAAAAACAAAACATAATTAGAAACACCTCAGGATGTATCCAGAATTGTAGTGAACAACCACAGCAGTTGCAGTCAAAGAGAAAACCAATCTAGGGTACGACCAAAAAACCCTTGGGACGAAAGTTCATGCACCTACCTCCATTTGTCCAGGTTTCAGCAGACACAATCATAGAGTTTCAAGAGGTTGTCCATTCATCGCAAAAGGGAAAAGTGAAACATAGTGACTGACTGTAGAGGGGTCAATCACTAAACATTAAGTGCGTTGCAATACTGAAGGGTCGTATTCTTTACTGACTAACTTCCTGATTAATTTTGTAAAGCGGTCAGGAAACCCGTCAGATCCCTTTAATTTCAACGTTTATAGACCACATCTCCATAAAATAAAGGTTGTGATATTCATATTCGCAGAAATGTTTTAAGTTTGGTGTTGTTGTACCTCTCCCGTTGGCTTTCGTTGCGGCGTTAGAATTTTGAGAAATATCTTTGTAAATATAGTTTGTGATAACGAAAACATTGCTGAAAAGTTTACCTGTAATGACTTGATTTCGTTCATTGAAGTCCTTAACATCATTATAAACTCAAGCAAAATGAATGAGCTGGGAGATACACACCCCGTGTGATGTAGAATGAGGTACATCCCCATCCAAATATAGATTGTTTAGGATGTCAAAGTTGAAGTAATATCTCTTACCACAGATTTAGTAAGTATGAACTTATTAGAAATTGGGAGAGGATGGTCGTCAGCTCTGGCGGATAGATGTAATTGACCATTTGAGCAAAGAACGGATTATCAATATTGAGTGTGTCTCTTTCATAGTAGTATAAAAACAAATCTGCGACAAGTGGTGCACAGTTACTATCCATAGAAATACCAAAAAGCCTGTTTTACCGTATCTTATTAAGATGTTATCGAGAAGAAAATATAAGCTCTACCAGTGAAGTAAGATGTACTTCTTGCTTCACTGGCTCTACCAACACCAGCGCAAGACCACATATTATAATCATCATAACGGGCGTTTGTAAAGAAAGCCCTGGCATTATTATTATTACTATTATAGAAGAGTTGTTATTTTCCTAGCAAAATTCTTCTGTGTAAGCCGAATTAATTTATCTTTGATCAGGTTATATGGTAGAGGGGTGTATAATGTGAAAAAGTCATAGGTACTTAGCAAAGAGGCAAGGACATGGTTATAAACGCCAAGAGATGGTGCTGTCAATATATTTCGGACAGTGGAATATTCATTTGATTAGCTCCACCTCCCTGTATAGTTAAAGTAGATATAAAAATTGAACAGACAAAGTAGCATTCAAGGACGTCAGTCAACCACAAACACACAAAGAAACAAAGAACAACTATATATAAAGATAAATCAAAGGCAAGATAATACATCACAAACACACAAGGATTGACAATAGGGCTACAGCCTTGGAACGGTTAGTGACAAAAAAGACCGCTGGGGTTTAAACCAGGTTCGAGGATGCACCAAACCTCACACTTACCCTACTGTCAACCCAATAAAACGGGACAGTGTAAATAACGAAATCCCCGCCATGAACTATTCTCTAACCAACAAGGCAGCATTAATAGGCAATATAAGTAAAACACAAAGATGCTCGTGTATATATAAATACAAAAAAACAATAGCCTAGAAAGCCGCAATGAAGGTACTCAATTACGTGTCAGAAGCCAGATCAACAAGAGAATAAACCACTGAGGGCAAGACAATACAAGATTGCTTTGCAGACAAACATCAAACGTCACCGTCCTTTTGGACTTTAGGTAGACGTCATCATAGGGTCCACAGACTGTCCGGTACTGTCATCGCACAATCAAAGAGGAAAGCATAGTGGCGAACTGTAAATGGGTCCACCACCAAGCATGCAGTGCGTTGCAAAATGGTATACTGTCATAATTTTGATAAACCTTTTAACAACTTTAACAAAGATAGTATGAAAGTGATCATGACCAAGGATCTTACGAAGTTTGTAAATCACGTCACCATAGAAGTCAGATAGTGATAGTCCTTGTCTCAGAAGAGTTCTTAAATTACTTTTATATTTGGCAAGAAGATCAGGGGTTAAGATAATACAATTTTGCAAAGGTTTTACGAAGTTTATGGTAACGGTAGCCCTGATGGAGTAGCTGTTTAGTTATACAACGATTACGAATATATTTAAAGTCCTCAACTCGAGTACAAGCTCTATAAAAACGAATAAGTTCAGAAACATAGACCCATAAGAAGTTGCTCGGGAAACATCCCCATCTAAATGGAATTAAATGGGATAATTAACAATATCAAAATTAAAATCATCTCTCTTCTCATAGATTGTAATAATTATTCGCCATTTTCAATAGAGAGATGTAAAATCAAGGAAAGAAGCGTCAGTATAAAAATGTTAGCTTTGTTAAGTTGAAGTTCCTTAGGACAGATATTATTAACCATAGTAGAAAGAAAAGATTGTCAATGTTTAATATGTCATCCAAATACCGAGAGATGTCATTAAAGGCTTCAATTACATATTCATGTGTATTGGATGAAAGACTCAACATGAAGTCTCTTTCATAGCAATACAAGAACAAATCTGCGACAAGAGGTGCACAGTTCGTACCCATAAGGATACCAACTTGCTAGGCTAGCGCTAGGATTTTAAACCCTTTAGCCAAATCTGGCTAAAGCCCTAAAAATTTCTTTAGCCATATTAGAATGTCTTTAGCCAGACTTTTGCCGAGTTATTTTGGAACTTTAATTCACTGACGGCGCTAAAACCTCGTGTTTGCGTACACATCAAAAGTAAGTTAAAAGAGTATTCTTTAAACAAACAGTGTCACACTGCATGCACTTGCTGTTTTGATCAGCTATAATGGCCGTAAGAGGGCGCCACGTTATTTGATATTTTACCGGCTCGTTAACGCAATTAAATATATGGATAATACTGAGCGCGGGGACACAAACTAGTTGATTGACAGCACGAAGCGGAACAGTGGGCGGCGTCTATCGCACACACAACAATTTGACAGCGGTTTTCAATAAACACTGCGATAATTAGTTATCGGTCCAAATTGATTGTCGCTAATTATCTAACAACACCAAGCGGGATATTGGCTTATGAACTGTCAAAGACGTCGTTTATTAGAATTCGAGATTTTCCAAGATTTTTCAGACAAAATCTGGCGGAAATTGAATTCGCCAGACCGCCGATGTCTGGCGAATTTGCTATGTATTTCTTACGATTTTCATTCTCCAGTTCGGGTTTCTTTTCGCCTATGGCGATTTGGCGAATGGTTAATGCGAGCCTAGCCAACAATTTGTCTATAAACGGTAGTTCCATACCTGACGAGAATATTATCTAATAGGAAAATGAGTGCTTCACAAACTTCTTGGAAAGTCGACATAGTGTAATTGTCTAAACTGCCGTTAGTAAACATTTTTTTGATATTACTGGCCAAAAATGTAGTTTTTTCTGTAGCGAAAGTTTTTTTGAATAAGAGCAATAAGCTTGTCTTTGATAAGGTGATGTGGTAAGGATGTATATAGTGTAGAGAAGTCATAAGTACTTATAGATGAAACTTGACGTTTATTACACATTTTATCAAGAACGTCTCCTGAATTTTTAATAGACCAAAATAAATTAATCCCAGAGTTTTTATACTTTTTAGCATGTTTAGCACAATATTCTTTAACGAGATCTTTATCGACAGTAAGACAAGAAGGTAAAAGTTTGGAGATGTTTATGGTGGTGCAGGCACTAGCACTTGAAATAAAGCGGGCCTTATACGGATTGTTATGTAATTTAGGAATCCAGTACATAGTTGGCAGTTTATTTTGTTTTTCGCCTACCCCAGCCTTGAAAGTAGTGCACCAGTGATATGTGTGGAAACAACACCAACCTCAGTAGATTGAACTGGAGTATACGAATTAGTGCTACTGAGTTCCAGAAATAAAACATTGACGTAATGTAGACGTCAAACAATAATAGACCAAAATAAATTAATCCCAGAGTTTTTATACTTTTTAGCATGTTTAGCACAATATTATTTAACGAGATCTTTATCGACAGTAAGACAAGAAGGTAAAAGTTTGGAGATGTTTATGGTGGTGCAGGCACTAGCATTTGAAATAAAGCGGGCCTTATACGGATTGTTATGTAATTTAGGAATCCAGTACGTAATATAGACGTCAAACAATAATTACATTATTAACTGCTTTATCAGCAGGAACTAAAACAAATTTATTATGAAATTCTTGAATTCCAGATTTTAAATTACGGAACGGAAACCTAGGTCTTGCAGGAAGTAAAAAGGGGTTAGCATTATAAAAGTTAATACGTGTATCTATAATCTTAAAAATTGACATTTTACAAGTAGAAAGAGAGTTTGAGTCCGCATGTTCTCTACGATACCATGTTATACTAAAATCCTCAATGGATTGGGCGATCTGAGCATGACATTCATTAAAATCAATAATTGAAGGTAATCTATACTAAGGACCTTTAGAAAACAGATGCCGAATACATTTATCTAAAATATCAAAATTACCAGTGATGACATGACCTGCTGGAGTATTGCAAAATGTTGATGTATTACACTCACATTCCTTAGGAGTGTTATTTACTAATATCAAGGTCATAGTTTACTATATTTTGTTGCAGTTGAAAATAATATTTCTTATTGTCTTTTTAAGACTTATAACAAATTACAGGATTTTCTGAATTTTGAAATATTTAGGAATAGAATCAACTACATGATTAACCCTTTTACAGTTCGCCACTATGCTTTCCTCTTTAATTGTACGATGACCGGACAGGCTGTGGACCCTATGATGACGCCTACCTGCTTTTTTTGTATTATATTTACACGAGCATATTTGTGTTTTACTTATATTGCCTATCGATGCTGCCTTGTTGGTTAGAGATTAGATCATGGCGGGGATTTCTTTATTTACATTGTCCTGTTTTAATGGATGACAGTAGGGTAAGTGAGCGTTTTGGTGCACCCTAGAACCGGTTTAAACCCCCAGTGGCCTACTTTGCCACTGACCGTTCCAAGGCGGTAGCCCTATTGTCAGCCCCTTTGTGTTTGTTATGTCGTTTACATTTATTATTACTTTTGCCTTCTTGTTTCTCTGTTAGCGTGTTTGTTTCTGGGTTTTGTGGTTGACTGTTCTCCTTGAATGCTACTTTCCCTGTCCGATCTTTTTATATTTCTTAGATGCAATGGTTTCAACATAAAGTTTAAATATTTCATAATAACTATATATACGTGTGTAAGGCATGGAAGTGCGACGGCACGAATAAAATGAGCGCACACATACCTTATACCATGCATATGTAGCATGTGGTACCGCCATTGCTCCACACCGCCACGTGAGCTCACTGCCCAGGTCCGCGTGCACATTGCACAGAGGAAAAACGAAGTAGGGTTTTGCTGAAATAAAACTTCTTACAAAATAAACCAATACTAAAAAAATACACATAATATCGGTCAATAGAAAGGACTATACTGATGAAGTGGCTCAAACTTCAGCATAACGCATTAGTTTTGACTGTGTTCATTAAACGGCGTAGTTCACTTAAACGGCGTAAAGATGCGTAGATGAAGACTTAATGATGATTGGCCAGCCATCTTTAAAAAAAAGTTCAAAAATGGATGAGGTATGGTCAGTTTCAACCAAATGTATTTTTTAAACATGAGGCATATCAACTATATGGTACATGACAGTAATGCAACACTATTAATGTCCACATCATACCAGAAGGAATACTTATATGGAATACATTGTGCCCTTTATATCTGAAAAGTTTGGTACAATCTTACGATTTTTTTTTTTTTTTGCGTGAAACATATTTGTGCATAGAATAGTCTGTTTGTCCATCTAGAGCACACGAGACACCATTTCTAAATAAAATAAGCTATGTCATCATCCAAACTTCGAAGTACATCATTGTCAAAAAGGAAAATGTTCTTTATATGCCACGTGCCTTCAATACACACAGGATACACATGAATAGCATGCGCTAGAAATGTAAATTGAAACATGTGGTATGTTGAATCATTCGAAAGAGCAGTTCATTGATCGGATTTATACTATATTACACTATGTTACACTATATTTTCTTAACACAACGACAAATATAGTTGACAGAGGAAGTCGTTAATGTCACCGTACTATATAGCATTGGGATTAGTTTGAAACCACATGTTATTGAAAAATACAATAATGTACTTTGACCTTAGTCCTTAAACTACCTTCCATGGTGAGTATAATCCATTTGGAGGTCATGGCTTGTATTCCCGTCGTTTTTTCCACTGTGCACGTGTAGTTTCCGGAATCCGCGAACTGTGCGTTTGGAATAATCATTACTCTATTGTCAAGTTCAAAGCGTGTACCATCCGGGAATCGCTTGCCTTCGCGAGACCAACTGTATCTCAGTGGCATTCTACACTCAAAGAAAGTGTATGTCAATGTAATGAATAAGATTAAGAACTATGTCCACTTATTTTTAATCCATTAAAATTGCATTTACAAATTTAAAAGATAAGCAACATAATTTAAATCATCATAATATTTTTACACAAACTTCATTTATCTGTAGAGCTACACTTGAAAATAAAAACATACTCAATAAAAACAAAGTGTACTGTATTGATCAATACTCAGATTATGTCATAAGTTATCAAGTTTATAATTATTATTCAACATTTGTTAATGGCATTTCAATGGGATTACACATTATTAGACACCATTCTTAAAATTTAGAAGATCTCCCTCATTTAAAAGTTAATATAAAATCGAACAGGAAATGTTGAATTCAACGACGACAGTCAACCACAAACACACATATAAACAAACAATAACTATAAAGATGAATAAAAGTCAAGGTATGACATCACAAACATAAAAGGGTTGACAATATGGCTACCGCACTGGAACGGTCAGGGGCAAACATGGCCGTTGAGGGTTTAAACCAGGTTCTAGAGTGCACCAGACCTCACTATTTTCCTATTGTCATCGTATTAAAAGGACAGTGAAAATAAAGATATCTAATAAGTATTTTCTTAAATATAAATAAATCAGTGACAAATAAAGTGTTATGAATTATCATAAAATATGCATATTTGATAAAATGAGTCTGCGACTGTGCGTTTCAGTCCAGGTTATCTACTTCATGTGTCAACAACCTCCTGTAGTATCGACTGTCCGTGTTACATGCATTATCGAATCGGAGAATAGGCTACATTACACGCCAATGCTTGGTTAATGTTCCCGACGGATTTGGGTAAATGCTCAATAAAACTATTACACGTGTATGTAGACGTATGGGTCAAGACTCACCTTCCGTAGGCAAAACACTCCAACCGTATGTCGTGTCCAATCATCGGTGGTTTCGGGAACACGGCAATGAAGTCGTTATGAATGATTGGCCCGTAATCCATGGCCGCTGTAAAGTATTATAAAGTGAATGCATGTACGTCGGTACAGGACAGCCTTACATTTAAATGATTTAAAGGAAACAACGAAGAAGTCAAATACAGTGTTCTTATATTTCAAGTAAAGTTCTCACCTTGTTGTATGTTTGGTTAAGTCGCATAACCCGGCCTTTAAGAAATGGGCCATGGGGGCGGCCATATTGAACACGTGACGCCGTGATATGACATGACTCGCCAATAGTGAAAACAAGTTGTTGTTTTCTTCCGAAATAGACGATGGAGACGACCATTCCGAACACGTGACACAAATTTGTAACAGGATTCGTCAATTACATTTTTTAAACATCCAATGAGTATATATGTTGTGGGTGTGCTCATTAATAAGGGGAAGATGCGTATTTGTGAACTTTACTAGCAAAGTTAACAGTCTAATTTTCTATAATTTAAAACCTTTGCATTTCGGGAACCATCAGTTGTGGATCATCTAGAGGTTTATAAAGATAGCACAATAAGCGTTTTATAGTTATGCATATAGCGATATATGCATTTGTTTTAAACACAATAGGGATAAAACAAACAAAAAGGCGAAACATTTTTCTTTCAATATACGCGAAATAAAAGCTTCTTAGCTTAGCCATTCAATAAACTCAGTATTAAACTAAAGAGTTGATGATGCAGGTATCATGTAGTAGTTTAACTGCAATACAAATAACATAACATTGTTTCAGCATTAAACCACAATACAATAATTTAAACGCTTCCTATAGCTATGAAAATAAAATTGTGTCTCTCTCTTTCATGGCGACTAATACCAGTCATAAATACATGATACATTGGTACTAAAACATTACAACTGATATACTTACGACTTCCTTGCACTCTCAGTTCAATTCTCTGCTTGTTTTGCTCGGAGGTTGTGGGGTAGAAAGCGTCTCTTCCATTCGCGATATCAGTGTCACGACGCAAGCATATTGTCCCCCATCGGTAAACTGGACTTCCGAGAAATACAGATGACCATTGTTTGAAATGAAGAGGTACTTGTTTAATTCTGGACGGATGAAGTCAATTGCTGTATTCTTGTACCACTGGTAAGATACAGCTGTTTTCAAACAACAAACGAGAATAAGTGTTTAATTTGTAATACTGGTCAAATTTTCCGAGGATAATACGTACAAGTCTGATAAACCAAACAATGCAAGAAAGTGTCACAAAATGTTGTATAAAAACAATAACGAGTTTGAGAATCCTTTTTATCTAACACACGCTTTAGATATCATTTCAACGTGCTGTTTTGATCTTTGTTTGAATGAAGTGTTACATTACGTGGTCCAAGTATTAACTTTCATACCCCATCCAACCCCTTCTTCAAGAAGCGAAAACGGGGTTGGCTGGGGTATGAAATAAAATCTTAATTTCTTCTTAAAAAGTTTGCATATTGTAAAATTAAAACAATTACTAGTTAATATCAGCAGGTTTTAAACGTGTTTATTGTCGAAATATCCATTATAAAATCCTGTTGATATAAGCTTTCTCGCCGCTTAATGGATTAAGGCGGGACCACGTAATGGTAATTTTAGCACTTGTTAGGCCACATATGACGGTCGATTTTTGTGGTAGAGGCAGACCACTCCATTTTCCTGGGTAGAACCAGTACTATATACCTCCGGTCATCCGTAAAGATCCATTCTGAAACGAACAACATATGCTATGGGTGTTCAACACGGCTAACAACGACAGTTCTGTGATAAATACAAGATTGTGTTGGCATATTATTACCTTGCCTAGCGGTTAACGACGTTGGGTTGTATGCCCTCTCGCCTCTCACCGCTGCGGGTTAGAATTCCAGTGGGAGCTCGAATTGTAAGTGAGGAAGTGTCAATTCTTACGGATGACGGGAGGTGTACAGTACTGGTTCTACCCAGGAAAAGTGGGTGGTCTGCCTCCACCACAAACAAATCGGCCGTCATATATAACGTTACATGTGTTGAAAATGACGTAAAATACCATGCAAACAAACAAACCTTTCGCTCAAATTTCAACTAGATAAAAAATATCGATTAAGTGTTACATTGACTCGCTTAATAGCAATGTCAAAAACAGATTTAGAAAACAATAAACAAATTGAATATTTCCGAATGATCGGCTCATTTATATTGCTATTTCGCCTTTTATATACTAGCCTAAGTCACTAAGTTCTAGTGAAGTATATATTGTATCTAAGAGTATATACTTTATGTGTTATGCTTGCTTGGTCGCAAAATGTGTTTAAACTTGCTCTACCAATTTCAATAAACAAGCTAAAGTTGTTCATATTTTAAACAATATTTAAATGCAAGTATATCACAGGAGATGGCTGACACACCAGTGGTACTCGAAGTCGTCAAGCTTCACTTACCGTTTTCACTAATATGAAATCGAGCCTAAATCGGCATAGTAAGTATATGCCTTCTTGCCTTGCGGCGGGGGATCATGCCGTAGGTTCTATTGTTAACATTGTACATTCTCTTGCGAAACCATTTGATTCAGTAGAGGAACTGTTCCAGCTTTAATAATATTAAATCATGCACATATCAAATTGGTTATACTTACCTGGTTTGGCAGAGGGAGAATTACAGTTTATAAAAGTGCCTTGATTTAGATTTGCTTCCACAAAGCCTTGTTGGTTGGGACTGAATTCGTTCAAATCTGTTCAAGGAAAACATACGGTAGCAATTTATTATTAAAAGAGTAAACATATTACTTAACATGACGTTCTTAGAGGTTTTTAAGGATTGAAACACAAACGGTTAGCTATGTTGAAATCGATGAGTTAACGTGTGAGGGGTGAGGGTAGAGTGCGGGCGGTAAACTGTTGTTTAAATGGTCGCAAAATGTGTTTAAACTTGTTAATTGGCGACAAGACATTTCACCTTTAGAAATACAAGCGTACAAATAATGCCATTGACAAAGTGTATTTATTAATTATTGTATTGTATCTACTGCATAAACGTTGCGAAAAGAGGACGTTAAACACACCGAAACTAGTTATGTTGCAGCTTATTGCTAAATACATTACATATTCCTTGCATTAATTGATTTATTTCTACCAAAATGCGTCTATTTTTATATATTCGTCGAAATAATGATGTTTTCATGTGTAATAGGATTTTACTTTATCACATCTTAGCATGACAACGGAGGCTGGAGGCGTTACCTACACCCAAATGAAATCCTGACGGGTGGTGAAAGGATAGAACCAAAGTTATTGGTGGCTTTGCAGTTGTACAGTCCGGCATCTTGACTCTCCGTTGGTGATGATATCGTCATGCGCCCGTTTGTAAATGTATATCGGGGGTTGTCAACCGATGGAACCTGTGGTAAAACAATCAATTATGTATTCAATTCAATATGGTTCAGGAAGTATACGGTCTAATATATGTGTATTTATCGTGAATTTCTATGTATTCAGGTTCGATTTGAAACAGTGGAGTCTTTATTTATCGTACATGTATCACGCATTACAAGGAGCACATTGATTTTGTTTTTATCCAGATTATTATAGACATATCCCTATGGGTAAGAACTGTGCACCTCTTGTCGGAGATTTGTTCTTGTATTGCTATGAAAGAGATTTCATGTTGAGTCTTTCATCCGATACTGAGGCAGATGTAATTGAAGCCTTTAATGACACCTCATTTGGAAGACATATTGAACATTGACAATCCTTTCTTTTTTACTATGATTAATAATATCTATCCTAAGGAACTTCAACTCAACAAAGCTAACATTTCTGATACTGTCGCTTCTTTTCTTGATTTACACCTCTCTTTTGAAAATGGCGAAATAATTAGTAAAATCTATGACAAGAGAGATGATTTTAATTTTGATATTGTTCATTATCCCAATTTAGATGGGGGATGTTTCCCGAGCTACTTCTTATGGGACCTATGTTAACCGGAACTCGCTAATAAGAGATTTAAGTGACGTCATGCATGCTCGCTAATCACACTATAAACGAAATTAACGCTACTGTGAATTGATGCAAATCATGTCAAGATAATTACTATATTAAAATACAATTCTAATGTAGTGAAAATAATAAAAGTGTCATTAATTGTTTCGAAGGCATTCGACCTTGGGACAATATGACAGTCCTTGGACCAATAGCCGGGTCAATATATAAAGCATCATTACATGAGTACTCATTCTTTATTGAATTTAGTAAACGAGTTAGCAAAATGATATACTCGTAAATTCAACAATGAATGAGAACGAATGTTAGATTCTATTTATCACATAACTAACACATAGATTTTTATTGCATATGTCTGTCCTTTTAACACACGACAACGCCATAGAACGTGGGAATGTATTGGATCATAGTCATTATCGATTTTTTGACAGCGCGTGCATAGTTATACCACTAGTAGAAAATCGAAAATATAGAATGCTGCTATTACACTCCCACACCGTAAGTTATGTGATAAAATGTATTACATAACAGTATTTAAAATAGTATTACGTACACCAATGTTTTGTATGACTTATTTTATGATTAACATCATAATGTTATCGTGCGTCACATACCTCATTGTAAACGTCATCACTATAAGAGTTGAACGACAGACCACGCTCGTACCACACGTAGGTGGGCAGGGGATTACCGTCAGCAACACACTCGATTATGACAGAATATTTGCTTCCAACAACAACTACATCCAGCTGCTCATTGATAAAAGTGGGCCCCTTAGGAATAATGGTGGCGTCTTGCTCCGGCAGACCGTAATCTGTTAAGGGAACAAGGGTAATTAGAACAGTATGTTATTAAAGTTCTTCGGCCATGATTTGTATCAGGAACATGTTTATGTTTATTTAAATCGAAATCAATACACAACAATATATATATACAATTCACACATTGCATATCTGTGAAAAGGGAGAATAAGATTTTATTTGATGACGTAGAAAACTTTGAACTGGTAAATGTATTTATCAGTTATCTGGCAATAGTTGTGCAGCTATATAATTCAGTTTTCTTTCAGATTAACCTCATTTCCCCATGCAGTCACGCAGTGGTAAAAGTATTATCTACGTCATGCAAATAAGACTTCTTTTACATACAACTTAGTATCGGTTTTAAATATATGTTTCTCTCCGGGACTATCAAAAAATGTTCTTATGGTGTTTTAAGAGTTAAATTTGTTAATTGATAATACTACAAAAAGGGTGGTAATTCCCCTTTAAACTATAAACGCCTTGCAAACATGTTCAAGCAAGCATCCATTAAAATGATAGTGTGTCATGCTGTTTTAATGGCACTTACTACCTTATATTATTCATCGAGCTGCAGATATTAACTACTGAAGAAAAAAGTTGCATGCCCTACCTATCACCCGAAGTCATAGTCTCGGCCAGCTAGACCGTATCATGCATTTGTCTTACTTGCAGATATCCTGGTTCTGGATCCGTGTAGCATAGCGTAACGAAGAAATCAGAAGCGGGCCGGGTGACCAGGCTACCGAAGTCACTAGTATCTTCAAAGAGTATACGCTGCTGTTACCATGGTTACAGAATAAAGCTTTTGAAAAACTGCTAATAATTGCCACTCACCAAAGTCCCGAATGTGGTGTATAATTCTGGATATTTCTGCCCTAGGAATCTCACATATAAAGTTAAATGGATCTGTCCCTGACACTATACTCCAACCAAACAATCCGCTATGGGCTAAAAGTGATACATAATTATTTACTAATTTTAACTGTCAGCAACCTAAATATTGTGAAATGTAAGAATTGAAACGATTCTGTTATTGCAATACTTTTGATGTAAAATAAGTAACACATCTCTCCTTATATACACCATCTTCATTTCATACAGCCAAATATATGGCTGATAGAAACATCGAATAAAAATGCTATTTTCTGTATGGTTTGCTATTGTATGGTGGCATATTTCTGCCACGAGATAGCTAGATAATTTATCGTGTATTTTTCGCGATAATGTTACTTTTTCTCTTTAATTTTCAACAATTTTATCTAACAAAACTTGCTGCGATACTGCCCACTTCTGTCATCACGTTAGCACAATAGGTAACGCGGCAAGAGTTATCTTAAACATTTAAAATTTTGTTTTCCTAATAATTCTGACTAATTATCATGAAATATCACGTTACTATCTCGTAAATATTTATAGTTAACTCAATAACATTATTTATCGCAAAACCAGAACTATCATGATCAGTAGTATCGCAGCAAATAACAAGATAACTGAGGGATGTTCGTGAAAATTCAATTACTATCTCGAAGAAAGCATGATACGGGTATCGTGATAATTCTCTAGAAACCAGAATCATGATGGCAGAAGTGGGCATTAGCGTGGCATTTAACATGATAACTTAAAGAATTTGAGATAATTTTATCTTACGCATTTTAGAAGATTTTCGCGAAAATTCATTATTATCTCGAAAAGTACAAGCTACTATCTCGAAATAATCGTGGTAATTATCTAGCTATCTCGTGGCAGGAATATGCCACCATACAATTGCACTATATCAATAGACATAGTTGTATATATATATATATATATAGTACGATGTATGTAAGAAAAATGGACCTATAGTACCCAAACAATGGCATCGTAGGTTTGAACTGTACCACAATCTCAGAGCAAATTTAATGTACAACGAAAAGGACAATGCACAACACCAGTAGTTGCAAAGACCGGATTTCCGACACTGAACGGTCAGTTTCACGCATGCTATTATTATTAATATTTTGTTTTTGCGAATTAATGACAATTTTGATTGTTACAACAATATAAAAGCAAATTAAAAAGTGTGGCTTACATGAGTACTTGTAACTTATTGTGTTCTCATTTAGATAATTATCGACATTCGTTGTGCCATTCCAGTAGTTCCCGTACAAACTAGCATTAGAGTATGAGCCATCACCATTCCATTTGATCGAACCTGTACTTTGAATGTACTCTCCGCTCGTATACCACTGGAATAAACTGTTAAAAAAAACACAGTAACACATGGGGGTATTCTTTGTGGAATGGAAATGTGAAATAAAAAATAAAACAAAAATACAATAGTACCTATACAGTTTATAAACACACAACGAAGTTTTCTGCGATAAGGACTATTCCTATAGTTTGTCATAAGCATAAAATCTAGAAATGTCTCCGCCGCAGGACACGGGTGCCCCCGCTATTGCTTCACATAATAATAAGGAAATTGTGCCCATATACAATTTGACCAAGTTTGGAGAAGACTGAATAACAATTACCCAAGTTAGATACGGATAACATTAATTTTGTGCATTTTTACTATTCCAGGGGCATAACTCTGGAGTGATTGGAGCCATGGTACTGAGTATCGAACTTGACCGATACATTGTGTCCATATACAATATAATTAAGTTAGGAGAAGATTGGATAATAATAATAATTACCAAAGTTAGAGCCCGGACATCATTAATTTTATGAATTTATTATTGCAAGGGCATAACTCTATAATTGCTGAGGCGATGAAGATATTATCAGACTTGACCGATATATTGTGTTTATATACAATTTGACAAAATGTGAAGAAAATTGGACAACGTCCGCTGATAGCGCTAAAATAAGATGTCCGCTAAATAATCAACATTTCTTACAGTACTCAAGTTAGATTGCGGACAACATTAATTTTGTGAATTTTGCTTATCGAAGGAGCATAACCACACTGATCAACCGGCTGCAGCGAAGTCAGATGGTTGCAGAGAAGTCAGATTGGCGAAATTGTTGGAAGTGAATGGTGGGGTTAGTATTTTTGCTTTATGTTGCGTATTTTTCTAAAATTTTTGGAAAATGATTATGCAAGTTTGAAAAGGAATGACAGAGGAAGCTTTCACTTTAAAAATCCGGAAATAAAATGACGTTAGTGCGTATAGCACCCTGTATAAATGTCCAAATATTTGTAAAATAATGAAATTGTAATCCAATTTAAAACGCTTGTCAAGATCGTCAATCCTTTCTGTATAACTGTACAAAGCATCTCATTGAAATAATGAAAACTTTCCGAGTTATAGCATTTTAAAGTCGACAGGGTGAAAAAAATAGCGAACAGGAATGTGTTTAACAAGTGCGAACGGTGAACTCAGAGTGAATATTTCAGATGCGAACGGGAAGGGTCAGATTGCTTTAAGCAATATTTCGCGTTTTTGACGATTGCTAGGGTAATCACTGTACATTTTGGATTGAAACCTACTTGTAATAGCCTATAGATGTTTTCAGATGCATTTAGTAAAGATTGTGTTACCTTTTGACATATTGGACATAATTATATGTATTGTGGTAAATAGTAAAGGCAATACAACCTCAATTGTCAAGATATGAAGACTAAATTCAAATATTTTTTGAACAGTTGGTGTGTGTTTTTATGCCCCCGAAGGGTGGGCATATAGCAATCGCACCGTCCTACCGTCCGTACTTCTGTCCGTCACACATTTCGTGTCCGTTCAATAATTTTGACATTAATCCCCCCCCCCCACACACACAAGGGTCACCAACCCATGCCCCTACCTCCGCCTGCACTGACATCCCCCCCCCCACACACACAAGGGTCACCAACCCATGCCCCTACCTCCGCCTGCACTGACATTCATACTTTATACTGTCAATATACTAGTATACTGGTTCGGGATCTTGAAAATCACTAAAAGTATGTCTGACATATGTCGCGTTTTGCACGGTGATAACGTCTTTCATAATCAAGATGATCAAAGTCGTAAATGGACCGCGAAACTTACAAAGATCCATCTATCCCTTCGGGGGCATCAAAACACACACCATCTGTTTAAAAAAATATTTGAATTTAGTCTTCATATCATGACAATTGAGGTAATCCGAACCTTCTCTGACCCTAAAAGCCTTTTTTTTTGTGTGTGGCTTTTTAGGGTCAGAAGAACTCCTATAGTGAAAACCGGGGGATTACTAAAAACACACAGTCATGCACTTTCAACGATGTTTGCTTCGTCGGGTCGACTATTTACGATAATTTAGTTAACAGATCGGTCAATTAATGTTTATTATACCAAGCTGCAATGATAAAACTGCACCTTTATCGATGTAATGACACAATAAAACATTTAGGTTTTTAATTAACTTTTATTTACTATATCCGCCATATTGACATTTTGCATTTTAATTAAATTCCCGTGATATTCTCCCGCGAGGTAAAGGCATTCCCCTCATCAAATAAGCCCACTATCAACTGACAACATTGAGGGATATTTGAAGTGGAACGAACTCTTTTCGTCCGGAGCATAATTAGGGTCTAAACTTTAAAGATAAACAATTGGATGTTGTTCAGAGAATTGTGAGTGCCAAAAGGAAAAGTTGACCTGAATAATAACAAATGTTGGAAATTTAATATTTTTTTACTTCGTCTGAAAAGGTTGACCGCTACAACTTTATTAAGATTAATATAACACATATGTTTGTTCAAATAGGTAAATACATATATTGATAATCTCTTTAGATGCTTGAAATGTTAATTCAATGCATACTTTCTTAGATATATTTACCTAAACCCAAGAGGGTAGCTCCTCTCTCGCGAGGGAGAGGAGATTCCCGCGAGGGAGAGCAGATCCCCATGTTTTTACTATAGGAACCGCTCTGACCGTACACAGCCAGATGAAATAGCAAAATCGTAAAAAGGGCTGAGGTTGCATTGCCTTTACTATTTACCACAATACATATATGTCCAATATGTCAAAAGGTAACAAAATGTTACTAAATGCGTGCACTGAAAACATCTATAGGTGAAATACAAGTAAGTTTCAATCCATAAATGTACAGTGGTTACCCTATCAATCGTCAAAATCTCAGCACCCTGTATAAATGTCCAAAGATTTGTAAAAACAAAGAAATTTTCAGAATAAACACAAATAACGAACTGATATTCACAATTGTAATTCAATTTAAAACGCTTGTGAAGATTGTCAATCCTTTCTATATAACTGTACAAAGTATCTCATTGAAATAATGAAAACTTACCGAGTTATTAGCATTTTAAAGTCGACAGGGTAAAAAAATAGCGAACCGGAATGTCAGGTGTGTTTTACAAGTGCGAACGGTGAAGTCAGAGTGAACATTTCAGATGCGAACGGGAAGGTCAGATTGCTTTAAGCAATTCTTTCGTGTTGTTGACGTCATTTTATTACCGGATTTAAAGTGAAAGCTTTCTCTGTCATTCCTTTTCAAACCTGCATAATAATTTTTCAAACATTTTAGCACAATACGCAATAGAAATCAAAAATACTAACCCCACCATTCACTTCCAACAATTTCGCAAATCTGACTTCTCTGCAACCATCTGACTTCGCTGCAGCCGGTTGATCAGTGTGATAACTCTACAATTACTGAGGCGATGCGGCCGTTTATCGATCTTGGCCAAGACATTGCGCACATATACAATTAGACAAAATTTGGAGAAGACTGGAAGGCAATTACACCAGTTAGAGTTCTGGGTCCTTATTCATAAAGCTTCTTAGCAATATCTTAAATTAAGCCAAAATTTATTAATTTTTAAACATATTTTCCAAACGTTTTAAGACGTCTTCTTTATATTCTTAATATTACTATGGATTAATAAAAATCACAACTAAAACATTATCTTAAAATAGATGGTCTGTAGTTTCGCTGTGAGATTAATAAGTATATTTGAGTAATATGTTCTACTTAAGTTCTATTATGAATATGGACCCAGAACACATTAATTTCGTGAATCTTCACTATTCCAATAAGCATAACTCTTGCATTACTAAGGCGATGGGACCGATTATCAAACTTAGCCGAGACATTGTAATGGTATATAATTTGACTAAGTTTGGAAAATATATGATTATAATTACGCCGGTTAAAGTCCGGACATCATTTCGGCACAGAGAGATGCACAGACGTACGGACGCACGCATTTCGAATGGCGGGGGCACAAAAACTATCAGATATGTCATTTTCAACAACAACAAAAATAACAATAACAAAATAGTTTCTGATCTTAACATAACAAATATTACTTCTAAGAAAAGTAGTTTTATAGAAGTCGAACAGGAAATGTAACGTTAAAGGACTAGTCAACCAATACTTGCATTAAAGGACAAGTCAACCAATACTTGCATTAAAGGACCTGTCAACTAATACTTGCATTAAAGGACCAGTCAATCAATATTTGCATTAAAGGACCATTCAACCAATACTTGCATTCAAACAAACAACAATTACTAGGATGCATTAAAGGCAATAAGACATCAAAAACCTAAAAGGGTTGACAATAGGGCTACGTACCGCCTTCGAACGATCAGTGTCAAGAAGGTCGCTGGGGGTTAAAACCATGTTCTAGGGCAAACCAAACCTCACTCCTGTGCAATATAAGCTTACCACAAAGATGAGCATGTAAATATGAATATAAAGCACAAAGAAAGTAAAAAAGCATGTTCTCATTGAATTGGCAGATGCCAGGGCAACATGAGAATACACCATAAGGGGCACGACAATCAAGATTGGAGACAAATCTCAAACGCTACATTCCTCTCAGGATTTAGGTCATTTTCTAATTTAATATGTAAACATACTTTTTTCTCAAAATGCAACTATCGTCTTACCCTTGTTGTCCATGGTTGTTCAGGTATTTGGTGATGAATGTGTTCTCAGCGAGATCATTCACACTGACTAGGGCACTTCCTTGTACCTAATGATAATAGTTCATTACCATATCTTGTTCAGTTAACATGTTTTTTTCAGTATATTAAACAAATCAGAAATACAGAAAAGCAAAAAAGGATTGTTTCAACAATTTTCACTTCCTTTAACGTTTCATACCATACACTTAAACGGAATATGTGTTAGTAGTTTATGGGTAATCAAACTCAAAGAGTATGAAAGGGGAAATTCCAAAATTGTATAACAGTTTTCTGTGTGATCCTACCAATCAAGCTGTTGTCTCTCTATTTAATATGGTTTAAAAAAACTTAGGTTACTAAAGATATGTATACCTAACCGGCAGTCTGTATTAACCGTATTAGTAGACTCCCCTTGTAGTTTATGGTCTAATCAATGATGCATTTTGGTTGTACACATTTTGGTTTAACTTATCATAAAATAGTATATGGCGCATATAGTGGACAGTAACCTCCGAGGGAGATGAGATGAAGGATGAATTTTCCCATCGGACATGCCCTCCGCCGGCAGCGAACCCATGCGGAGCAGAGGTATGTAACCCTTAAAGCATTATCCATTCAACTACTGATGTCATTGGTCTAATCAATCTCAAGTTGATAACAGTATATTGTGTGGACCTACCCAGCAGGCTGTAGCGGCCTCTTGGTAATCACGTGTCTGGTCAAACACGAACTGGTAACAGTTTCGCTGGTACGTTTCCCACTGTGATGGACAACCTGCAGAATGGGTAAACGTTACTATGTGCAAACGTGTTTGTCATTATGATAATTTATGATTCCTGGTGTAACGATTGACATAAAACCGACTTTTTCATATTTTATTCTGCTGATTTACAAACTATAGCGTCAAGAATTCCACATGACATACAACGTCGGAGTAAGAACATACGCGTGTCTGCTCCAAAATAATACACGAGTGCTTTGCTGCCGCCGATGGCTATTTGGGTGTATTTATTTTATATAATTTACTCCGGTACTGTTTGGAATAAATGTATTTTAGATGAATGACATTGCATACAAGTAAAGTAGATATTCATGCGATACTAAGGACTGTGTTTTTAAATGAAGTTTTTCTTTGCAGTTTTTACTGTTTTTCTTAAACAAGGTTGTTATATGCTGTTTAAAAAGAGAGAGAAGAGTTATTTGTAGGTTACGGCTGTATGGCAGGATATAGTTTAACAATTCGATCGCTTATTTCAGATGTGTTTTCATTTGTGTATTCTTTTTATGTTCCTATCTGGTGCTCACATGGATTTTCGATTTTACCCAAACACATATACATTATATTTAGATAGGAAGGTTCTACTTCATTGGTTCACCTACAACTAGTATAACTTTCTTATTCAATGTCTGCAATTGCGGAGGTCGAGTTTGCTCAATAACCAATCCCTCCCTCAACAAAAGCATGGTACTTTTACATCGGATAAATAATCATGCTTATTGCAACATCTTTGCTCAATTTGCCTCATTTATCTTAGCTAGCTTATACCAGTACGGCCGACTGTTACAGACAGTTATTCATTAACTGACTCTTACAAATCGTGTATCTCTTATAATAGCAACGGGTTCAAGAGTATGTGTCTTGTATGATCCAATGCATTGTATGTTCCAATGCAATACAGGTGAGCGTGTCTTACCTTTAAAAGCAGACGGTTGTATAAGCTGAAACATTTAACAAAACAAAACAATCTACTGTATCAGCGATGGTAGAGTCTGGCATAATTTCGCTGTGTGTTGTTAAATTATGGAATGAATGTGTATATAGTTACAATGGATTCCTTCGAATATCGGTAGGAACGGAGTTATTACTTTAAAGATTGTATTCTGATATGAGTAAACGGATTTAAAATGCCAAAGAAAAGCTAACCGGTGGGCCATATTGCCTACTGACCGTTCCAAGTCGGTAACCCTGTCTTCATCGCTATTTGTACTGTGTATTGTCCTTTTCATTGTATAGTTAATTTGTTCTTCGTTTGTGGTACAGTGGGATCTTCGGTGGCATTGCGTTTGGGTGCTGTGATTTCTATAGGACCATTTTTCTCGTGTTTGAAAAACAATCTTGTTGCTATCCCACTGTCTTCAAGAAGAGTTTTCTCATTACCATAGTAAATGTATATACAGACAGACCTATCTAATGAACTTGATGAACGTATTGTTCTTTGCGTGCAGTTATATAGACGCCAACTTGCGATAACATATCATTCGATTGCGCTTTTCAACAATGAAATAAATGACCAAGATAACCTACAACATACAACAAACGCTATCGACTTCCATCTCGTAACTTTTGATAATTATCTAAAACAAGACTTTTGAAAATGTTTCTACTTAAACCAACGCTGACAACACTTGACTCAAGAGACAACCCATTGCATGTAGATGCAACTTTTGGCGACATTAACAATAAATAATCTTGTGAAAATGTTCATGTGCAAGAGAGACTTAGACCCGTGCAATTTATCACTTATAAGATATTCAATAAGGGGAAAGCATAGTGTCGAACTGTAAATGGGTCAGCCACTAAACATGTAGTGCGTTACAAAATGATAGGGTCATAACTTTTGATAAACCTTTTAACGAGTTTAATAAGATTGTATGAAAGTGTTCATGACTAAGTATCTTATGAAGTTTGTAAATCACGTCACCATAGAAGTCAGGTTGTGATAGTCCTTCTCGAATTACTTTTATACCAGGTTTCAAAGGTTTTTCGAAGTTTATGGTAACGGTAGACCTAATGGAGAAGCTTTTTAGTCACACAAAGGTTATGAATTAGTCACACAAAGGTTACGAATAGGAAAGTCTTCAACTCGAATACAAGCTATAGAGTAACGAATAAGTTGAGAAACATATGCCCCATAATATGTTGCTCTGGGAACATCCCCGTCTAAGTAACTAAGTAACTAAGTCCATAACAACTAAAATGGGGATCCACCGGAAGCAACAAACGCGAACAAGAGAGAAAAATTACAAACTCGGTTATATCGTGCCCCATCGTGAGAGGTAGTTTAAGGTGCAATACCTCTCGTATCATATCCCCTAGCACGGGCAATTATTAAATGTTACTTGCCTATTCAGATTTAGAAGTCACCATAGGGTCCAGAATATATCGGGTCATCGTACGATCAATGGGAAAGCATAGTGGCGAACTGTAAATGGGTCAACCAATCGACATGCAGTGCGTTCTCAGATGTTAAAGGGACAAATGGAAATCTTGGTTTTTAAAAACTAGCGTCGTCCCGTTAGTTTTTCTACATAAATTGCATTTATTCAATCATTAATGTTAATTATAATAATTGTATTAAGCCATTTGTTTTTGCATATTATTAATTTTTGATATTATTGCACCAATAATATATTAATATTTATAGTATGATAAGACGAAATAGTGAATACTTAAAATTTTATTTATTTAAATGTAACCAGGGTAAAAGTAACAATGAAACTGGATATATAAATCGAGACACCCATTTCAAATACTTCAAGATTGCCGTGTGTCCCTTTAAGTTCATAACCACTTTTGATAAATGTCCTAACAATAAATACTGATCCCTTTGGAAGTAGCGGTTATATACTCTAAAGTCACAAAGTCACACAGATTTTGCTCGATGATCCCAAAAGACCAATAAATAATAACACAAATATGTTCAAACATGTTTAATATTTACTAATCCAAATATGAAGTCAAATAATTATGTGAAATATACTTCAAAATCACTCTTGCATGTAATGTCTTTATATTTGTCTTTATATTTTGAAAGAAACACATTTTTTCAAAGTTCTTGGAATCTCACGTTTGTTTTCTATTTGAGAAAAGTAGCTCCTTGGCTTTTCTTTATTATTCAGTTAATTAGTGTTACTATTAAAGCGTTACCATTATTAATAGTAACCAGTTATTCATTTTTTTTTGTATCGAGCCTCCAATTGACCGTTAGTTTATGTTTAAAATGGATTTCGTCTGTTATTATGCTTTAAATACATCTGTTTTCCATTAAGTCTTAGCGAATAGCACTGATATCAATGTATCGATTGATATCATAATGTATCGATTGATATTCATTATGTTAATTTGAAAGTTACTTTTCATCAATTATTAAAGGGACACACGGCAATCCTGAAGTTTGTATCAAGGATTAAAATTAGCACCTCGATTTATTTCAGTATAATTTTCACTTTAAACTTGCTTTAAAAATAAAAGAGATTTTTTTTTCGGTGTTCTACCTAAATATTGTATTGGTGCAATATTTTCAATAGTTACTAATATGTCAACATAATTTGGTTTGAACTGATTCAATAATTTATATTAATGATTGCACACATGCAAGTTGTACAGAATAAGAGCATCAAGAATTGCAGGGCAATCCATAGTCCCCCACCGGCCCAGACAAACATTTTCCAGACATTTTCTATAATGGAGGTCAAAGATCAAGGTCAAGGTCATAATGACCTTATTTTGGTACGCGACACACCGCTATCCCAAGATGTATTCACATGCCAAGTCTGGTGTCTCTAAGTGTTATAGTATTGAAAATACGGTACGGACAAGCATTTTCTATGACAGAGGTCACAGGTCAAGGTCACAATGACCTTATTTTGGTACGCGACACATCGCTATCCCAAGATGTATTCACATACCAAGTTTGGTATCTCTAAGTGTTATAGTATTGAAAATACGGTCCGGACAAGCATTTTCTACGACAGGTCAAGGTCAAGGTCACAGTGATCTTATTTTGGTACGCGACACACCGCTATCCAAAGATGTATCCACATCCCAAGTTTGGTATCTCTAAGTGTTATAGTATTGAAACAACGGTCCGGACAAGAATTTTCTATGACAGAGGTCACAGGTCAAGGTCAATGTCACAATGACCTTATTTTGGTACGCGACACACCCCTATCCCAAGATGTATTTACATACCAAGTTTGGTATCTCTAAGTGTTATAGTATTGAAAATATGGTCCGGACAAGCATTTTCGGAACGTTTTCTATGACAGAGGTCACAGGCAAATGTCAAGATCACTGTGACCATATTTTGATATGCGACAAACCGCTATCCTATGACGTATTTAAATATCAAGTTTGGTATCTCTAAGTGTTATAGTATTGAAAAAAAACGGTCCGGACAAGCATTTTCTATGACAGAGGTCACAGGTCAAGGTCAAGGTCACAGTGACCGTTTTTTGGTACGCGACACACCGCTATCCCAAGATGTATCCACATACCCAGTTTGGTATCTCAAAGTCTTATAGTATTGAAAATATGGCCCGGATAAGCATTTGGGAAGGACGGACGGATGGACGGACGCTTGGACGGACGGACAGGGTGCAAACCTTTAGTCCCCCCGGGACCGGTGGGGGACTAAAAACTATCGTGACGTCGCGAGTTTTGAATAAACCAAGACTGCCATGTGTCCCTTTAATGAAAGGATTTTAAACAAAGGTTGAAGCTAAAACATAACCGAACATACTACGTATAACGACGACAAACAAAGAAATTAAACCGACGAAGGTATAAACATTAATATTAAAAGCGGATCTCGAACAGGAAATGTAGCATCCACAAAACACAGTCAACTATAAACACGCATTCCTTACCTTAAATGACACGGGCGGATCCAGTATTCCAATGTTATGGGATGGGGTGGGGGTGCGTAACTTTTCCAAACGGGGTTGACAAACAAACAAAACAAAAATCTTGCCAAATATTTGCAAAGTATTAGTAGGGCGTAGGCCGTTATACAGGGTGGGGGTGGGGGTGGGGAGGGGTGTAAACAAATTCCCCACTAAAAATGGCAAAAAAAATGTTTTTCTTAAAAAAAACAAAAAACCGTCGGCCCCGACACCCCTCCTGGATCCGCCCTTGATTGACAAAAATAGTATGATAAAATGATAAATGATAAAATGTCTGTTGTAAAATGAAGATTTTAAATTTCAAATAAAATATATATTTAAATAAAATGGTTTAATTTCTACTTTAAATAAAAGAGATTACCGACAGTTTAAACAAAACAAAAGCCGTGAACAATTCAGTATATATTCATGACGGGGCCTACCTGTATGTATTATACTTCGTTTTTATTCAACGACTATGTGCATTACACTATCAATTCATATGCAAAAACACTAGCAATTTTATTTTTATTTTTAAAATCAGAGTTTTCAGTTAGGATACAGCACAAACAGCGAGAAATAAAAGTTTGAAATAGGAAAAACAATGGAATGTATGGCATAGCATAGACGAATTGGAATGAACTCTCCATTTAGAAATCTGTAACTATTCCAAGAAGACAGTAACCCGAGCTTAAGAATGGAGATATATATCATACACAAATCAATGACTTTGGTATATTCATGACTTGTTTTATATTGAAACGCTCAGTCTCTTTTCTTTCAGAGTTGTTGATGTCGTGGTCATCATTATTTATATTTGCATGCGCACCGCTTCAGAGATCGCTATATCTAGTGTATACCAGAGACCGCTATAGCTGATGTATGTCAAAAGTCACTATATCCAGTGTATGTCAAAGATGTATGTCATAAGTCTTTATAGCTAGAATATGTCAGGGTCGCTATAGCTAGTGTGTCATGGGTAGCTATAGCTAGTGCATGTCAGAAGTCCCTATATCTAAAGTATGTCAGGGATCGTATATACCTTTTATTCCCCAAAAAACTGTATAATACACTTTATCAATTAAAATGCAATACTAACTGAGAGGTCTAGGGGCGAATCGGCCTGCTATCACTACTTCTATTAATGGGGGGAAAAATGCGCTGTACTGTTTCACCTTAACATAGGTATGTTTTGCGCAGTAGCAGAATTACAAATATTAAGTTTGAACTATCTACCGATGAATATCTAATGCGCCTACACTAATCTTATTTGTGACGCATGGCCCGTTGACAAACGCATGCAAAAAGATTGTTCACATGTCGCCACTTCAATTATGCTTTGACATTTACGAACATTTTTATGTTTACAGATATAAACATATTTGTTAGGTTACTGATAAATTATGTTTTAATTTTTTTTTTTAATTTCACCAAGCACAACTGTTTGTGAATTTTATTTTCTACCGACATCTTTCATTATATTTCTTAAAGCTACAGCCTCTACACTTAAACTAATACTAACGTATGAATATATCTGAGACACGAGTGAAGTAGTTTCAATTCGGCGAACATCCAAAAAGTCGGTATATAAGACAGAAATAGTTGCGTCAAATATTACATTTTTATTTAGTCTTCGAATAGCTAACATGGATAAATATACGGCCTCAAATTAGCAATCGAAAACATTGCGTAGTCCACGCGTTTGAATTACTGCTCAATGACTCAACGCGAAATTATTTATATTTACCTTTATTTAAGTGTGATAAGTAGTTTGTTTTGACCAATAGTTTGTACAATATTTATATTTTGTTTATATTGTTACATCTTTTGAGAGTTACCATCCCTTTATATGAAAACATGAAATGTGCTGATTAAGCACATAACACGAATCGAAGACCGAGCAAAGTTATCAACTTCTTAAAATTGGTATGAGCTAATATATATATATAAAAAAATGTGTTGTATCTATATACCATGCATATTGCAGATGTTCCGACTATAATAAAATGAAACATGGATACTCCTGAATTACCTCCCTTTTAACTGAATATCGTTTGAAATTCAAGTAACTGTAATTCAGCGTTGACATTAATTATTTCAAAAATTCTTTTGCAAAAATATTTGTAGCGGTAATGCTAGTAAAATATAATGTCAAAATATTTTTTGTTGGCATATTTTAGAATTAGGAACATTGAAAGCTGCATTAATACGAAGTACTTAGCAACATGCTATGTCGTAGAAGTGTTTTATTTCGAAGGAAATACATCGACATAAAAGCTTTAACGTGTGGTACATACAAACGTGTTATTTGCAGTTCAGCCTATCTCTAATCAAGCGTGAAATACACAAAACAATGAACATAGTATTGACATATTCTTAGGTGGTTACTTCGGATTTTTTATTAGTATAGTTACAACAGATACGTGTTCACTTCTCCCGCTAAAATATATAAATATCGATATATATGTACACGCTCAAAACATCCTGTTTAAATTAATGTCTTACCTTGTTGCAGACTCTGTGCATCCACACAGACTAGAACCAACGACAAGAAGAAATGGACACATTGCATCTTCATTCTACAAATATACGCCAATAGTTACATATCTACATAACAACCTCTTGTAGCGTTATCGTTATTGAAATGTTGCATGTACTAAAGACACTATAAAACACTCTGACATATCATACTATCTTTAAATGGCAATGGATTAAAAGATAAAACACACAATAAATAACACAATGCTTTTTTAACTATTTGGGAAGGGGTCAACAGGGGTCAAACGGCTTGAAAAGTTTAAACGGGTTTTAGGCGATCGTAACAATCTTCCCTGGTGGCACAGATTATCATGTAAACTAATAGTCGTCTAAAGTCCAGCACAGAAGAGTACTCAACAAAAGTAAATTGACCATTAGCCTAATGTCCATACCTGATAGTCTATTTACCAAACAGTAGCACTGACAGAGTCTGGATCAGCGTCGACGCTTAATCTTTTAAATACAAATGTCTTGTCACTTTGTATAGAAAATAAAATGAAGCAGAAGGAGAGGACGAAGAAGAAGAAGAAGAAGAGCACACTTTTGTCTGCCAATTCGATATAACAACGTCGCTGTGATATCCTTTGTATCAAATATGATGACCCAATTGGTCAACTAAAAGTAGATATAAAAGTTGGATATGTAATGTAGAATTCAAAAAAACGCAATCAACAAAAACATGCATTCAAATCGAACAAAACGTATGAATACAACTTAAGAGGTAAACTACTGGACACTAAAACATAAAATGGTTAACAACAAGGGTAACGTCCTGGAAGAATCAGTGGCAAAAATGCTGATAGGGGTTCAAGTGCAATAAACGTCAATATATTGGATATTGGAGATTGAAGACAGTTCGTTTACATAGTGTTTATATAACCATGTACCAGAAATACTCCATAATGAATATTTGTTTTATATAACTATGCACCAGATGAAATACTCCATAATGAATAGGTGTGTTTATATAACCATGTACCAGAAATACTCCATAATAAATATTTGTTTTATATAACTATGCACCAGATGAAATTCTCCATACTGAATAGTTAATTGTGTTTATATAACCATGAACCAGAAATAAATACTCCATAATGAATAGTTGCGTTTATATAACTATTTACCAGATGAAATACTCAACAATGAATATTGGTGTTTATATAACTATGTACCAGATGAAATACTCCCTAATGAATATTTGTGTTCATATAACTATGTACCAGATGAAATACTCCATAATGAATATTTGTGTTTATATAACCATGTACCAAATAAAATACTCAATAATCAAAAGTGTATGTAACTATGTACCAGACGAATACTCCATAATGAATAGTTGTGTTTATATAACCATGTACCAGATGAAATACTCCATAATGAATGTTTGTGTTTATATAACTATGTACCAGATGAAATACTCCAAAATGAATATTTGTGTTTATATAACCATGTACCAAATAAAATACTCAATAATCAATAGTTGTGTTTATGTAACTATGTACCAGACGAATACTCCATAATGAATAGTTGTGTTTATATAACTATGTACCAGACGAATACTCCATAATGAATAGTTATGTTTATAAAACCATGTACCAGATGAAATATTCCATAATGAATAGTTGCGTTTATATAAATATGTACCAGATGAAATACTCCATAATGAACAGTTGTGTTTATATGAAAATGTACCAGATGAAATACTCCATAATGAATAGTTGTGTTTATAAAACTATGTAACAGATGAAATACTCCATAATGAATAGTTGTGTTTATAAAACTATGTAACAGATGAAATACTCCATAATGAAGAGTTGTGTTTATAAAACTATGTAACAGATGAAATACTCCATAATGAATCGTTGTGTTTATAGAACTATGCACCAGATGAAATACTCCATAATGAATAGTTGCGTTTATATAACTATGTACAAGATGTAAATATTCCATAACGAATAGTTGAATTTATATACCAATATACCACCTGAAATACACCATAATGCATAATTGTGTTGATGTAACTATGCACGAGGTGAAATACTCCATTATGAATAGTTGTGTTTATATTACAATGTACCATATATTATAATACTTCATAATGAATAGTTAAGTTTAAAAAACTATGTGCCCGATGAAATACTCCATAATGAATAGTTGTGTTTACCAGATGAAATACTCCATAATGAATAGTTGTGTTTATATGACAATGTACCAGATGAAATACTCCACAATGAATAGTTGTTTTTATATAACAATATACCACCTGAAATACTCCATAATGAATAGTTGTGTTTATATGACAATGTACCTGATGAAATACTCCTAAATGAATAGTTGTGTTTATATGACAATGTAGGAGTTGAAATACTCCAGATTTAATAGTTGTGTTTATATGACAATATACCAGATGAAATACTCCATAATGAATAGTTGTGTATGACAATGTACCAGATGAAATACTCTATAATGAACAGTTGTGTTTATATGACAATGTACCAGATGAAATACTCCATAATGAATAGTTGTGTTTATATAACCATGTACCAGAAATACTCCATAATGAATATTTGTTTTATATAACTATGCACCAGATGAAATACTCCATACTGAATAGTTAATTGTGTTTATATAACCATGAACCAGAAGTAAATACTCCATAATGAATAGTTGCGTTTATATAACTATTTACCAGATGAAATACTCCACAATGAATATTGGTGTTTATATAACTATGTACCAGATGAAATACTCCATAATGAATATTTGTGTTCATATAACTATGTACCAGATGAAATACTCCATAATGAATATTTGTGTTTATATAACGATGTACCAAATAAAATACTCAATAATCAAAAGTTTAATATGTAACTATGTACCAGACGAATACTCCATAATGAATAGTTGTGTTTATATAACCATGTACCAGATAAAATATACCATAATGAATGTTTGCGTTTATATAACTATGTACCAGATGAAATACTCCATAATGAATATTTGTGTTTATATAACCATGTACCAAATAAAATACTCAATAATCAATAGTTGTGTTTATGTAACTATGTACCAGACGAATACTCCATAATGAATAGTTGTGTTTATATAACTATGTACCAGACGAATACTCCATAATGAATAGTTGTGTTTATAAAACCATGTACCAGATGAAATACTCCATAATGAATAGTTGCGTTTATATAAATATGTACCAGATGAAATATTCCATAATGAATAGTTGTGTTTATATGAAAATGTACCAGATGAAATACTCCATAATGAATAGTTGTGTTTATAAAACTATGTAACAGATGAAATACTCCATAATGAATAGTTGTGTTTATAAAACTATGTAACAGATGAAATACTCCATAATGAAGAGTTGTGTTTATAAAACTATGTAACAGATGAAATACTCCATAATGAATCGTTGTGTTTATAGAACTATGCACCATATGAAATACTCCATAATGAATTGTTGCGTTTATATAACTATGTACAAGATGTAAATATTCCATAATGAATAGTTGAATTTATATACCAATATACCACCTGCAATACTCCATAATGCATAATTGTGTTGATGTAACTATGCACGAGGTGAAATACTCCATTATGAATAGTTGTGTTTATATTACAATGTACCATATAGTATAATACTTCATAATGAATAGTTATGTTTATAAAACTATGTGCCCGATGAAATACTCCAAAATGAATAGTTGTGTTTATATGACAATGTACCAGATGAAATACTTCATAATGAATAGTTGTGTTTATCAGATGAAATACTCCATAATGAATAGTTGTGTTTATATGACAATGTACCAGACGAAATACTCCACAATGAATAGTTGTTTTTATATAACAATATACCACCTGAAATACTCCATAATGAATAGTTGTGTTTATATGACAATGTACCTGATGAAATACTCCTAAATGAATAGTTGTGTTTATATGACAATGTAGGAGTTGAAATACTCCAGATTTAATAGTTGTGTTTATATGACAATGTACCAGATGAAATACTCCATAATGAATAGTTGTGTATGACAATGTACCAGATGAAATACTCTATAATGAACAGTTGTGTTTATATGACAATGTACCAGATGAAATACTCCATAGTGCATAGCTGTGTTTATATAAAAATGTACCAGATGTAAATACTCCATAATGAATAATTCTGTTTATATGACAATGTGCCAGATGACATACTTCATATTTAATGGTTGTGTTATATAACAATGTACCAGATGCAAATACTCTATAATGAATAGATGTGTTTATATTGCAATGTACCAGATAAAATGCTCCATAATGAATAATGGTGTTTATATAACAATATACCACAAGAAATACTCCATAATGCAAAATTGTGTTACAATTATGTACCAAGTGAAACACTCCATAAGTAATACTTGTGTTTATTTAACTATGCACCATACGAAATACTCCATAATGAATAATTGCGTTTATATAACTATGTACCATATGAAATACTCCATAATGAATAGTTGTGTTTATATAACTATGTACCAGAAGTAAACAGTCCATAATGCATATTTGTGTTTATTCAACTATGTACCAGATTAAATACTCCATAATGAATAGTTGTGTTTATATGACAATGTACCAGATGAAATATTCCATAATAAATATTTGTGTTTATATGACAATGTACCGGATGAAATACTCAATATTGAATAGTTGTGTTATATAACAATGTACCAGATGTAAATACTCCATAATGAATAGATGTGTTTATATTGCAATGTACCAGATGAAATGCTCCATAATGAATAATGGTGTTTATATAACAGTATACCACAAGAAATACTCCATAATGCAAAATTATGTTACAATTATGTACCACGTGAACACTCCATAAGTAATACTTGTGTTTATTTAACTATGCACCATACGAAATACTCCATAATGAATAATTGCGTTTATATAACTATGTACCATATGAAATACTCCATAATGAATAGTTGTGTTTATATAACTATGTACCAGAAGTAAACAGTCCATAATGAGTAGTTGTGTTTATACAACTATGTACCAGATTAAATACTCCATAATGAATAGTTGTGTTTATATAACTATGCACCAGATGAAATACTCCGTAATGAATACGTTTGTTTATATAGAAATATACCAGATGAAATACTCCATAATGAATACATTTTTTTATATAGAACTATACCACATGCAATACTCCATAATGAAAAATCATGTTAATATGACAATGTATTCGAACTAAGAAATAATACTAAATTATTCCAACATTTTGGAATGCTTTATATGTAAATTATCTGTAATTAAATAATACTGTAGTAGATGTAAAAAACAAATCATATATGCTTGTTTATCATCTTAAACACACATTACATAACATTCGACTGAAACAAACACATTAAGTCTAATTTATGCCTATCATTAAAGCTACAGACCTATCTGCAGCTTTGTTTTCCATAGCTGAGATGTGGCTGATGTGGTTTTATTCAGCTTTTACGATAATTTGAAATGGATTATATACGCAATATACATTCCGCATCGTGCATCACCTTGTTATTACAAATATAATCTTTGACATGAGATACATGCTTCAAAAGCGTGATTTGCTTACAGAAATGTGTAGAAGTTCATATGAACCAATCTTGCTATAAGTGGATACACTCAGATCAAATCCACTGTAACGAAATCCGTGTAATCGTATAATCAGTTTGAGGCACATCCTAATAAATAAACAAAAAAACTTCATCCGTTATTCAATCCATCAAAGATAGTCTTTTTTGAAGTCTGGCTATACCAAACTGAATAAAATGTAAATGACTTTTTATCACATAACTTACGTTGTGGCAACGTAATACATTCATGATGTAAATATTATAATAAACTAGTTAATAAATAAGCAAAAGCATTACGTGGTCCGGGTATTAACTTTCATACCCCATCCAACCCCTTCTCCAAGAAGAGAAAACGGGGTTGGCTGGGGAATGAAATAAAACTTGAATTTCGGGTTAAAACGTTTGCATATTGTGAAATTAAAGCATTTAATAGGTATTTTTAAACAGGTTATCGTATTTTTTCAGTGATAAAACTTGTTTAAACATGTTTTATTGTCGAAATATCCGTTATAAAATCCTGCTTATAGAAGCTTTCCCATCGCTTAATGGAATTAAGGCGGGATCACGTAATGTAGGCCAGATTATCTTCTCGTTCTTTTCCTTTCAGCACGGTGTGTAATCAGAATTGACGTGTTGATGTTCGTAACAGTTAAAACTACCGGCGTACGGAAATTGACGAGGCAGTTCCGTTGCTCGGTGTGTTATTGAAGAGTAACATATGACGTCATCATACGACAAAATTAGGAGCTAAATTAATACATTTTTACCATGTGCGATTTTTATTGGAGTTATGTGATACATATAATCTCACATTCTTGACGATTTAATATTGAATTTATTAACTTATTTGGATAAAAGTGATATGACATCTAATTGTATTCAACTCGTTTAATAAATTCAGAATTAAATATGCTCTCATTTAAGTTTATCTGTTTTAGAACAATGATTGCATTATTCATAATTTGAATTCAATACTAGCATAGTCTCCGAAAGCATGATTTTATATTTTGTTACAAGATTTGGTTTTCATACCTACTGTTACAATTACAAAGTTTAGAGTTGAAATGACGACTCTTTCACCTTACACGAAATAGTAATACTTATACAATTACAAAGTTCAAAGTTCAAAGTTGAACTAACGACTCTTTCACCTTAGACAAAATAGTAATACTTATACAATTACAAAGTTCAGAGTTGAATTAACGACTCTTTCACCTTACACGAAATAGTAAAACTTATACAATTACAAAGTTCAGAGTTTCAACAGTGCAATATCATTGAAGACGAATTTCGTTTTATGTTAGAATGTCCAATTCATCATATCTTTTGAAAACAACATAATTATAAACATTTGTTTCTTTTGAAAAAAATGTACATGTTAAACTGAATGATTAATGATGTATCAATCGTTGCTATGATCTGTATATTTTTTCGGTTCATTTATACCAAAAGTTAGTTGGTTCATGCCAGTAACATGCCTAAGGTTATATAGTTTTACATTTGAAATGTAAAGGTAGGCTACTAGGTCACTGTGACTTCATTTTGAGATAAATAACCTATTTTATAGGTGAAATATCTAATGTTTAGGGCGCTTGGAATTTAATGTTTCTGGTACCAAATTAGCCGGGTAGGGTAGACCTTGGTTACTAAAAAAAGATACTTAAATTCTGTCAACTAGTTTTATTTTTATATGACTTTATATACCCTGGTCCAAAACTTTTTTTACCGAGTATAGTTTAACAAAGATAATATGAAAGTGATCATGACCAAAATATAGAATAACGGTTTTAAACTTACCTTTACAACGCGAGACTTAACGGTTCAATATACTGATAATGCATTTGCGTTATCATAAAACTTTGACAAAGCATAGACTAAAAAGTAGTTCTAGTATGAGATAATCATTTAACCAAACTAAGCAACTCCTAATATCCGAAGCTATAAATCCCTTTAAACTTGAGTTCTTGGCTAAGCAGGTGCTCTTATTGAAACGTTTTTTGTTTGATGTTGTCATTGCTATCATTTTATTTTTAACAATACCCATAATGATACGAATTTGCTTTTTCAACTGTAGTGCAGTAAAATGATGATTAGCAAGGGCGTATTTCACATATTCTACTGCTACGCCGTTAATTAGATTGAGGATATATACTCGCTTTTTAATTGGGATGACAATGGGGTAAGAGTGAGGTTCAGTACACCCAGAACCTGGTTAAAACCTCCAGCGACCGTTTTGTCACTGACCGGTTCAAGTCGGTAGCCCTTTTGCCAACCCGTTTGTGTTTGTGATGTTACACGCCTTACATTGTATAATTGTGGTTTGGGTTAATGCGTGTTTTGTTTGACTGTGTTCTTTGTAAGCTACGTTTTCCCGTTCGACTTTTATACCTTTCATTCAGTAAAGAGAAGTTAACTGGTAACAAACGATGGTTTGGGAGGAAGATCCATAACAAAAACAGTTTACAGACGGACGTTTGTGTTTGTGATGTTACACCCCTTACATTGTATAATTGTGGTTTGGGTTAATGCGTGTTTTGTTTGACTGTGTTCTTTGTAAGCTACGTTTTCCCGTTCGACTTTTATACCTTTCATTCAGTAAAGAGAAGTTAACTGGTAACAAACGATGGTTTGGGAGGAAGATCCATAACAAAAACAGTTTACAGACGGACGACGATGAACGACGCCAATCAAAAGTGCTAAATATATTTTAAGAACTGTTCAAAAACATTATTAATGAATATCTAATAAAACTTAACAACCCGAATTTAAAATAGGCGATAAAATAAATCGAGTCGAATGACAACGCACTTGTCGTGTGAAGATATCGCCGATATGCTACGCGCGACAGCTACCTATAACAGCAATTCAGAGAATTATGGTCCACCGCCAAAGGGCTATAATTCCAGTATGATATGTGTGATCTGACTGGTTATCGAACTTGACCAAGATTTTATGCCCATAAACACTGACTCCAAGTTTCATCAAGATTGGGTTATAAATGTTTAAGTTATTGACCGAAAACTGTAACATCCTTCAATTTTCAAAATTCCAAGGGTTATAACTCCGGCATGATATGTGCGATCTGGCTGATTATCGTAACTGACCGAGATATTATGCCCGTAAACATGAACCTACGTTTCATCAAGATTGATTTATAAATGTTAAAGTTCTTTAGCGGAAACCGCAGAATCCTTCAATTTTCAAAAATCCAAGGGCCATAACTCCGGCAAGATAGATGCCTAAAAGATCTGGCTTGTTATCAAACTTGGTGGAGATATTATGTCCATAAACATTGTTCTAAAGTTTCATCAAGACTGGATTATAAATGTTAAAGTCATTGGGCGGAAACCGCAAACATCTTTTATTTAACAAAATTCAAGGGTCATAACGCTGGTAATACAGGTGCGATCTGGCTAGTTATCGAACTTGACCTAGATACAGATAACGACGGAAATGCAAATTCAACAGTCCTCCGCCTTTGACGACTTTTTAAACCAGATGCTATGGTGCACCAAACCTCACTCGTAACCTATTGTCATGTCGACAAAACGGGACAGTGTAAATAAAGAAATCCCCGCCAGGCTATGTCTTTTAAAAATAATGCAGCATTAATAGGCAATATAAGTATAACACAAAGATGATAAATGTGTAAACGATTTATAGATGATGGAATTGGAATATGGACAAAGGGTCGTGAAAACCTGGAAGAATTTCTACAACATGCAAATAATATTCACCCAAAAATAAAAGTTATCCTACGATATATTACTTGGACACATGGGTATAATTAAAAGATGGACAATTAGAAACATAACACCCTTAAGTACATATGAATTCAGATCATCCAGAACACACTAAAACAGCTATAACATATGGACTCGGTTTACGGATTAAAAGAATTTGAAGTCAAGAGAAAAATTATGATAAACAAAAACAAGAATTGACGAATAACCTGATGAATAGAGGATATAAAAGGCATTAATTTCAAAGGAATTACGTACAGTAGACAGGATCTGCAGGTATACAGCATTAAATAAAACAAAATATACACATAACAAAATAAGCAGAGTTCCCTTGGTTGTTACCTATTCAAGCCACCTCCCTGATATTTCTGAGATTTCGAGATCACGCATGCATCCGAAAGAATGAAAAAGATATTTGATGAACCACCTATGGTTTCAAATAGACGTGGCAGAAACCTAGGAGACATCCTTATACATGGAAAATTAAATAAAGTATTGGGGGCAAAGGATACGAATTTGAATTAAGCATGTGGGAAAGACAAATGTGCTATTTGCAAACATTACCAACATACCGATCAATTACAATCGACAGGCGGCGAAACATTCAATGTTTAAAAAGGTGGAACATGTGACCCTATACATTTAATATATTTAATTCCATGCGGAAAATGCAATCATGGGAAGTATGTGGGGGAGACGGAACGATCGCTATGGATACGGATTCGAGAGCACATGTGTGATATCAAGGCTGCAAGAGACAAACCAGTTGCTAACCACTTTAACCAGAGTGGGAATTCGGTAGATTCGGTTGCGTATCTGTACAATAGAGAAAGTAAATGACAAAAGCACTACGTACAGAAGGACAAGAGAAGAATTCTGGATTGAGACATTGAAGACAGTCACCCCTTCGGGACTAAACAGGAAAACAAAATAGATAATTACATATCTACCCAAAAATGGACTATATAAGATGATATAATAAACAGAATATGCTATATATAATGAACATAATACTAGCATACTGAAATACTTAAAATGGACTATATAAGATGATATAATAAACAGAATATGATATATATAATGAACAGAATACTAGTAAAATTATATACTTAAAGAAACTATTTAGCCATATCATGATTTGATATGTATAGAGAAATCATTCTATGCTATTGCTTTAGTTCCAAGTTGGTTACTATCTAAGTATTTAAATTTAGTCATATTATTAAGATAATAATTTAAAGTTCCATGTCTATGTATTAGTAAGATAAAATTAATTTAATAGAGAAAGTACTATAGAAAAATATATATCTTGCGTACTTTTATACGAAAGTATGGTAACACCATACAAACAAACAAAACAAAAACTTTCAACTTTTCAGTATCTTAACTTTTGGCGTTATTCTAGTAATGGAATTTCTGGAAAATAATTAAATAATACAGTGTAACCGAATTTGCCGTGCTCGGCCGGCGGCCAGAGAGGGCCCCGCGGGAACGACTCCCGAAGTTCGCAAACAGGATGTGTCGGCTGATTTATATAGGAGTCAAGACAACAATGCCAATATGCAATTAAATGGTGGCTTATTAATGGATCTACTATGTATTAGTACAGTACACTATGGTGTGTATGAACAGCCAACGGCCGTGGTTATCGGGGCAGCAGTCCAGCCAACGGCCTGGGGCTGCCAATAGTCTTAAATTGTTATTACTACCGGAAAAATAGAATGTCGAACTAATTACAGTAATAGTTCCTAATGCGAAAGAGAATGAATTCAGTGGCTACTACACTACTAAACCCCCAAATGCATCATTCAGAGCAAGGGCACCCATCGACACTTACCGAACACTTCTATGTGTTGACGGTTCGACTTCGACCCAAACGAGTCGTGCACGGGGCGCTCTGAGCTTATATAGTACCATAAAAATAGACGGACACAGACTTGTCTACGTGAAAATCCACCATGGAAAACCTCTCATTATTAACAATAATACAGTAAGTTCGATAACCAATTTACACAGTAAGAGCTAAATGCATAAAAGACGCTGATTGGTTGAAATTACAAAAGTGCCCATTATGGCTGACATTTGAGTTAAACTTCAGCGAACGGACTAACTAAACATGAAACATGAAAAGATCAAAAAGTCAATAGATATAGAACCAAAAAGGTAACATAAATCAATATCCAACATCATAATGCAATGAATGACTATCGTAAGAAATAGTGGAAAAGAAACAGATATACGAACGAAACTGTCGATCAAACCAACGAACGCTTACCATTATACAATCAGTAAACAAAACACAGTTCGGCGAAATCACATAATGTATGAGGAAAACAACCCGGGCCAGTTTAAGACATATGTTACAGCAGCAAGATGAATGTTACTTAAATTTTGTTAATTACTGAGTAACCTTGAAAAAGGTGGGTGAGTTCCACTGAAACGTTGGATTAAAGTGTAAAAAGGAAAACTGAGTGTTATCAATTGATCCATTATTTAATTTTGGATTGATAAACTTAATATTTAGATAAATATATAAAAGATTTTAAAAAAGCTAGAAAACCACAAAATAAGTACTCAATGCCTTGAAGCCAGAGCAACACGAGACTAAACCGTGAAGGGCGAGACTAAACCGTGAAGGACGACTAAACCGTGAAGGACGAGACTAAACCGTAAAGGGCGAGACTAAAGCGTGAAGGACGACTAAACCGTGAAGGACGAGGCTAAACCGTGAAGGACGACTTAACCGTGAAGGACGAGACTAAACCGTGAAGGGCGAGACTAAACCTTGAAGGACGACTAAGCCGTGAAGGACGAGACTAAACCGTGAAGGGCGAGACTAAACCGTGAAGGACGACTAAACCGTGAAGGACGAGACTAAACCGTGAAGGACGACTTAACCGTGAAGGACGAGACTAAACCGTGAAGGGTACGACACGACAAGATTGAAGACAATATTAAGAGATATAGATATACAGAGTGATAAGCTCTTTTGATAAACTTTCTAACAAGTTTAATTAAGACTGTATGAAGTGATCAAAATGATCCTGAACAAGGATCTTAGGAAAAGTGTAAACCACTTCATTATAGAAGTCAGGTTGTGATAGTTCTTGTCGCAGAACAGTTCTTAAGGGTTACGATAATACCATTTTGCAGATGCTTTTCGAAGTTTACGGTAACGCTTGTCCTGGTGGAGAAATCTATTGATAGGTATTCAAAAGTTACACATGTTTAAGTGCTCAACTCTTCTTTAAACTTTGAGAAACAAGAGAGAACATTCCAGTTTAAGTAGGGATATTTAACAATATCAAAATTGAAATCATCCCATTTTTTCATATATTTTGATTATTATGTCTTAGTTTTCAGTTTTAGACTCCGTCCCCACGCCTCGAGGTAAACTCCTGGATCCGTGTATGTGGATCCTGGGGTCACATCTGTCAAACTCTTGAGTTAAAAAATGTTTTGCTCTTTTTATTATATTATTTTCGGATATAACTTAACGCTTATTCGCACCACTTAGATTTTAAGAGAGGGTAATGGCTTCGCCTCAGAGAGAATGAGAAAAAAACGCAAAAAATAAAGTTTTTTAATATTTGCACTAATAATAAATTAAGAGTATTTTTGAAAATCTTATATTTTATATTGAAGTTTATAGTATGTATATACAAAGGATTAACAGATACTCAAGTAGGAGTTTCTGCATATTTATAGGGTATAACAGTATATACGTTCATGGTGTATTTATACAAAGGATACACGATACTCAGGTTATAGGGAATTTAACTTAAGGTTATGGGGTTTATATAAAAATACAGCAATCGTGGTCACTGGCAATATTCATACACTTTTATATTACATGATTATTAAATATAAAGTGTGAGAAGTTATTTGCATCTTTAACAGTAACACCGTGATTTCACAACACACATACATGCACGTTCACGCATAAATTATTATTATTATTAAATTCTTTTTATCTTACCACCTGCTTCTAAATGTGGAATTCGGAATGCGGAATTCGGAATTCGTGCGGAATTCGGAAAGTGGAATTCTGAATTCTGATTTCGGAAGTCAAGAAATAGAAGTGAAATAAATGTGAGCCAAATGGGGCATCGTATTTAAACGCGTCACATCTCGCTCATTCCAGGAGTCATATTCATGTAATACTTGCTCTCACCCGGCGATAGCTTAGTGGTAGAGTGTTGGCCTCGAATGTGGGAGGGCGTTTGTTCAATCCCCGGGCGGGTCATACCAGACTTCAGAACACTGGCTATAGTAGTCCCTTACTTGACGTTCATCATAAAAAGCGTAGTGCTAGGACTGGTCGGTCGGGTGTCAGAACAAGGTGACTGGGTGGGAGTATCATATCATGTGGTATTCCAGCGTATCATAATAGTAATAATAATTATAAATGCTTTATTTAATGATGGTAACTCAATCAATTTACAACAATTGTTTTCCCTTGAGGCCATCAAATGAAGAAACATGTAACACACACACATGGTTATATACATACAATATTATACAATTCTGAAGAGTTTCCAGCTGTAAAATCAAAAGTCCCTATATATAAATATTTTAAAGTTATTTTAAAGTCCTTAACCAAATGCAAGCAAATTAAAATTAACTAGTATTACCTAAAAGATAGGAATAATATTTCTTTTTAAATTCTTTGATATGTTTGGCTTGTCGCATTTGAGTTGCGCTCGAGTTCCATATGACAGCACCAGAGTAACGAATACTTTGTTTGTATATACTTAGCCTATGTTTCGGGACGATTAGATCACCATTTGAACAAGTCCTTAATTTATAAGAGGAATGAACCTTTTGGAACAAAGGTGTAAGATAGTCTGAAGCAAGATTATTGACGCATTTGTAAACCTGCACTGCTTTATGAAATTGTATTCGATCATGGACATTTAACCATTTAAGCTCTTTAAATAAGGGTTTTGAAGATGCATTATATGGCTTATTAAGGATGATCCGAGCAGCTCTCTTTTGGATTTTTTGGATTCTATTAATATTGTTGCTAGAGCAATTTCCCCAAATAGTGTCACCAAAATTGGTTGTATATATGCATTGTAATACATAATTCTTGTTTCATGTGTGAGAAATTTCTTGATTTTGCACAAAAGATTAGTTTTGTTTGTTAAAGAAGTACAAAGATTATCAACATGGACGTCCCATGACAGGTTTTTATCAATATATACCCCTAATAATTTTTGACTCTGTACATTTTCTATTGCTGTACTGTTAACATATAATTGTTTTACTTCATTATTAAGTTTAGACAACTTTTGAGATGTACCTGTAATCATATATTTTGTTTTCATTTCATTTATTAACATTTTATTTTGCTTAGCCCATTGCTCTGTTTGTTTGAGACTAAGCTGGCTATTTTCTTGTATAATTTCAAGATTAGGACCAGACGTAGACAATGTTACATCATCAGCAAATATGTCTGTGTTTGCATTTTCTACATAAAGTGGTAGATCATTGACAAACATAATAAATAGAAGTGGTCCAAGTATTGACCCTTGTGGTACCCCTGTTTTTATAAGATTAGGCTTTGAAAGCTCTGTCGAAATTTGTATATTCTGGTATCGATTTGTAAGGTACGAGTTGAACCATTTTAAAGTGCATTTATCAAAATTATAACTTTTAAGTTTTGCCAACAAAAGTTCATGGTTAACTAGATCAAATGCCTTTTTGAAATCAATAAAAACAAGTTCAGTGACATGTCCATTATTCAATTCTTGCAGCAACATATCTGTTAGCTTTGTTTATGCTGTATGGCAGGAATGAGATTTTCTAAAGCCTGACTGTCCCCTATAAATTAGACCATACATTTCCAGATACTCAATACACTGGTTGGCTATATGTCTTTCTAGTATTTTTGATAATGTGGGTAAAATAGAAATTGGTCTGTAATTACCGGGATCATCAGCATCACCTGATTTATATATAGGAACTACTCTTGCATTTTTTAATTTTTCTGGGAATACACATGTCATAATACTAATGTTTATAATGTGACATATCGATTTTGCAAGAATTGGCGCCGCCGTTTTTAAAATGTGAGGGCCTATGCCATCTAGACCAGTTGACTTTGTAGAATCAAGCTGATTTATGTATTTTAGAACTTCATCCATGGTTATGTTTCTAATAGAAAATTCCTTGTTATTTGGCATTTTTTGTCGAACAAAATCCCTTAGTTTTTCTAGATTAAGACTTTCATTAGAATCAGAAATATTATTTGAAAGATTTGTGAAAAAAATCATTAAACTCATCAGCAATATCTTTCTTAGATATGACATACCTATTACCAATTTTTACTTTGTTTGGGTGTTTTGACTTAGTTTTCCCTGATTTAAGTTCATTTATATACCTCCACATGGTCCCAGAGTTTTTGTTATCTTCTATGGCTTTGGTGTAGTAACCCTTTTTAGCTTGATCAATGAGAATATTTGTTTTATTTCTCCAATGTTTATACTGGACAAAATATTTTGTCTTATGATAGAAATCTCTTTTATTCCTTGATTCGTTTATTTCAGGAGTCAACCAACTTGGAAGTGTGTTGCTTTTTATTCGTTTAGTTTTTATAGGTGCATATTTATCTAGTACATTAAGAACAGAATCATTCCACGAGCTTATGGCAGAGTTTACATCTGTCGTACTTTCTATATTGATAAGATCCAACGTTTTATTTAAACTATTATTGAAATGCATTGTATCAAATTTCTTAAAATCTCTGTAAGTTATTTCTGTATGTGTATTATCTGATTTAATGAAGGGTGCATGTCTTGTTGCGCAGACTGGGTAGTGGTCACTTGCACTATATATTGGAACATTTGTTTCACATATATTATGTGGTTTATTTGAGTAAATGTGGTCTATAAGGGTAGAATAGTTTGTATTTACCCTTGTTGGAGATTGTATTAACTGAGTAAAATTGTAACAAGACAATCTAACCATCTTTTAGGTGTTTTTTTTAGGAAGTTATAATTTGTATCTCCCATAATGATGATTTCGTTTTCATCATGACCTAAAGCGTTTTGGATTTCCTCCCCAAAATCATCAACCCATTGTATAAGTGAGCTAGGAGGTCTGTATACAGAGCAAATAATAATTGGTTTAGACTTCGGCAGTATTATTTCCAACCATATGCTTTCTATCTTCCCAAGTTCGATATCTTGTCTACGTTTATAATGTACATTTTCTTTTATATACACTAAAATCCCACCACCCTTTTCTTTATGCCCTTGACTTCTATCCCTTCTTTCAAATTTAAAACCATCTAAGTTTAATTTACTGTCTTCTTCATGTTTAAGCCATGTTTCACATATACCAAACACATTTACATTTTCCTTTTGAGTTATTAATAACTTAAGGTCTTCAAATTTAGGTTTATCAACAAGAAGTTGCCCTATATTAATATTTGCAATTTTGAGTCCCTTTTTTGTTAAACCCAAACTCACACATTCATCATTATGCTTCGATTTGGTTTCAAAGTTACTTAAAACATTTGCTTTGCTAGTGGAAATATAAACAGTATTACTAA
>JAWPHD010015870.1:47500-52898 GCA_037043455.1 Cyrtodaria siliqua
TAATTTAGATCATTTATCGAAATACGTTTAAGTATGTCTAACCTGACCAATCAGTCCCGTGAAACTTAAAACCGAGGTCTTCACATACAGTCGAATACACTAACACAATTTTAATGTGGAAAGACTGTGTGGCAGAATAGCCATCATCGTTGCCATATCAAATGATGTTTTCCAACGAAACATGTCTCGTGGCGCAGCGTGGAAATTAATTGTATGCTCGCCGTTGGTTGCGTTGATGGCGGATCAGGTTACGTGACCACGTACTGTCTCTGGTATTCGAGCCTTATATACAATAAATACTGAGAAGGGAAACCGTTGGAAGCAAACAACACAAACAAGAGAGAAAAGCAGCAGATTCGGTTTTATTGCGACTGTTCATGCGAGGTAATATAGGGAGCATTACTTCTCACGCCCTCTAGCTCCGGCTTTTAAAAGCGGTATTATGCTTTAAAGTCACAACGATCCCATAGGATCAATAAGTAATAACACTACTGATTTGTAGTCGGGACGACTTTTTACAGTCGCCACACTGCGGTTTATATCATTGGTCACCAAACATTTTACTAATAAAATTCAAAGTATTCTCGTGATTATGTAGTTGAAAAAAGTTCTGAATTCATGAAAGTATAAATTAACTTTTATGTCGACTGTTTACCAAACAGAGTATTTGTATTTACATGTGCCAACCATTTATTGGTCAGTCAACGTTACTATTTTCAACGTTACCAATGGATATCTGGTTCGCAAGTTGCATATGAATGGTAATGTCACCGGTTAACGTTTCCTTTAGTTGTGGAATCGTAGCTTTTACGGTATATATATATAAATATTAAATTATATATTGAGTGTGTGAACATCATTAATGGTGTAAACTAACTTACCATAGAAGTGTGAATAGCTAATCAAAGGATTACCAGGAATTGATAAGAAGGTGCTATTCCCGTGATCTTTTAATCTGACAACGCTCTATTGTTTATTAATGTCATTCTGCTTCCTAGAACTATTTGATGTATTATATGCCTTGTTTCCTCAGGAGAGAGATGTTACAATATGACTATTGAATCCATGTACTGCCTGTCACTACTCTACTGACTGATAAGCCCCGCCTCTTGGTTCCTCCCTTATTTTGGATAGGCCCTATAGTCTACTTTGATAAGATTCTAATGCTAGCATTCTTACTGCATACATATGTCTATATGATTCAATAAAGATAGAATACATAGACTGTCATTTTATATTATTGATACATAACATAACATGAAAATATTTCTCCCTATACATAATTCGGCCTTGTGAACGTGAATCTCTTACGAGATCCCAATTTCGAAAGTTGCCGTAGTGAGTTCAAATTCTCTCCCTTTATTATATTTACTGAATTCACAGTATCCCCAAGATCCGGCACCTTTCATTTTCACTGTCTCAATATAGCTGTGTGTGGTTGAATGCTTAAATGTGGCCCACTCATATGTATGTATGCGTCTATATGTTAATTGTGCCTCCAGACGAGTGTGTTATGATGTAGAGATACAGTTCATCAAGTGTGTTGCAGCTACCTTTTTTAAGGAGTGAATGCATACGCTTGATTTCTGTGTATCTCGTCATAGCTAGGCGCCCTGCCGTTGTTCTTCCGAAGGTTGTCTGTCTTTGGTAGTTCACAAATATTTCTCCCTATATATAATTCTGTCTTGTGAACGTGATTCTCTTACGAGATCCCAATTTTGAAAGTTGCCGTAGTGAGTTCAAATTCTCTCCCTTTATTATATTTACTGAATGCACAGTATCCCCAAGATCCGGCACCTTTCATTGTCACTGTCTCAATATAGCTGTGTGTGGTTGAATGCTTAATTCTGGCCCACTCATATGAGCTATAATTGTATGTATGTATGCGTCTATATGTTAATTGTGCCTCCACACGTGTGTGTTATGATGTAGAGATACAGTTCATCAACGTGTGTTGCAGCTATCTTTTTTAAGGAGTGAATGCATACGCTTGATTTCTGTGTATCTCGTCATAGTTAGGCGCCCTGCCGTAGTTCGTCCGAAGGTTGTCTGTCCTTGGTAGTTCACAAATATTTCTCCCTATATATAATTCTGCCTTGTGAACGTGATTCTCTTACGAGACCCCAATTTCGAAAGTTGCCGTAGTGAGTTCAAATTATCTCCCTTTATTATATTTACTGAATTCACAGTATCCCCAAGATCCGGCACCTTTCATTGTCACTGTCTCAATTTAGCTGTGTGTGGTTGAATGCTTTAATGCGGTCCACTCATATGAGCTATACTTGTATGTATGTATGCGTCTATATGTTAATTGTGCCTCCAGACGAGTGTGTTATGATGTAGAGATACAGTTCATCAACGTGTGTTGCAGCTACCTTTTTTAAGGAGTGAATGCATACGCTTGATTTCTGCGTATCTCGTCATAGCTAGGCGCCCTGCCGTAGTTCGTCCGAAGGTTGTCTGTCCTTGGTAGTTCACAAATATTTCTCCCTATATATAATTCTGCCTTGTGAACGTGAATCTCTTACGAGATCCTAATTTCGAAAGTTGCCGTAGTGAGTTCAAATTCTCTCCCTTTATTATATTTACTGAATTCACAGTATCCCCAAGATCCGGCACCTTTCATTGGCACTGTCTCAATATAGCTGTGTGTGGTTGAAATGTGGCCCACTCATATGAGCTATAATTGTATGTATGTATGCGTCTATATGTTAATTGTGCCTCCAGACGAGTGTGTTATGATGTAGAGATACAGTTCATCAACGTGTGTTGTAGCTACCGTTTTTAAGGAGTGAATGCATACGCTTGATTTCTGTGTATCTCGTCATAGCTAGGCGCCCTGCCGTAGTTCGTCCGAAGGTTGTCTATCCTTGGTAGTTCACAAATATTTCTCCCTATGTATAATTCTGCCTTGTGAACGTGATTCTCCTACGAGATCTCAATTTCGAAAGTTGCCGTAGTGAGTTCAAATTATCTCCCTTTATTATATTTACTGAATTCACAGTATCCCCAAGATCCGGCACCTTTCATTGTCACTGTCTCAATATAGCTGTGTGTGGTTGAATGCTTAAATGTGGCCCACTCATATGAGCTATAATTGTATGTATGTATGCGTCTATATGTTAATTGTGCCTCCAGACGAGTGTGTTATGATGTAGAGATACAGTTCATCCACATGTGTTGCAGCTACCTTTTTTAAGGAGTGAATGCATACGCTTGATTTCTGCGTATCTCGTCATAGCTAGGCGCCCTGTCGTAGTTCGTCCGAAGGTTGTCTGTTCTTGGTAGTTCACAAATATTTCTCCCTATATATAATTCTGCCTTGTGAACATGAATCTCTTACGAGATCCCAATTTCGAAAGTTGCCGTAGTGAGTTCAAATTCTCTCCCTTTATTATATTTACTGAATTCACAGTATCCCCAAGATCCGGCACCTTTCATTGTCACTGTCTTAATATAGCTGTGTGTGGTTGAATGCTTAAATGTGGCCCACTCATATGAGCTATAATTGTATGTATGTATGCGTCTATATGTTAATTGTGCCTCCAGACGAGTGTGTTATGATGTAGAGATACAGTTCATCAACGTGTGTTGCAGCTACTTTTTTTAAGGAGTGAATGCATACGCTTGATTTCTGTGTATCGCGTCATAGCTAGGCGCCCTGCCGTAGTTCGTCCGAAGGTTGTCTGTCCTTGGTAGTTCACAAATATTTCACCCTATATATAATTCTGCCTTGCGAACGTGAATCTCTTACGAGATCCCAATTTTGAAAGTTGCCGTAGTGAGTTCAAATTCTCTCCCTTTATTATATTTATTGAATTCACAGTATCCCCAAGATCCGGCACCTTTCATTGGCACTGTCTCAATATAGCTGTGTGTGGTTGAATGCTTAATTCTGGCCCACTCATATGAGCTATAATTGTATGTATATATGCGTCTATATGTTAATTGTGCCTCCAGACGAGTGTGTTATGATGTAGAGATACAGTTCATCAACGTGTGTTTTCAGCTACCGTTTTTAAGGAGTGAATGCATACGTTTGATTTATGTGTACCTCGTCATAGCTAGGCGCCCTACCGTAGTTCGTCCGAAGGTTGTCTGTCCTTGGTAGTTCACAAATATTTCTCCCTATTTATATTAAATTATATATATAGTACGAACAGTTAATGCACGATTGTGTTAATAAATTGATAAATATTGTTAAAGATATAAAAGAAGACATTTTAAATAGCATACATAATGATTTTGAACAACTTGTAAATAGTATTCATGAACTGTGTCATAAGGCAGCTGATTGTGTGTGGATTAAACCATGTACTTTTTTTAACAAGCTACCCCCAACCAGCATGGTGAGATACTAAAATGTGATAAATTGAAACAATCTATAAATAGAGTCAGCAAAATTATAAATCAGATAATACCCGGAAAAGTTCAGACATTTTATAAAAAATGTAAAAATAGGTTTAAATAAACATGTACACAAAACAAAACTAACAAATACAAAGTACAGACAAGAATCCAAATGAATACTAATTTATTTTGGAAGACTATGAACAAAGCAGGTTTAAAAAAGTCGACAACAGTTAATATTGCAAAACATGTTTAGTTCGGTCATCTTTAAAACTGATTGAATTGCAATAATGTTGAAAATGCTGAGGAAATAAGTAAATTATTGAGAGAAAATGAGATAACAGTTGATATTTTCAACGACCCATTCCCAACAGCAGAACTGCTAAAAAGTGTGAATAATTTAAAACTAGGTAAATCTACAGGACCTAGAGGTATCGCATCGCTTACCGTTATATTATAGAATTCGTTAAACTGGTATTTTCCGCCCGTTTGAGGACAGAGCATTTTATGCCAATTTCGCAAATCGGGCTCGCTAAGTGACCCTAATAATTACCGTGGAATCTCATTAATTGATACACTAAATGGATGGTATTGAGAACGATCACGTTTAACCTTTTTATAAACGACTTAATAGCGGAACTTAAAGAAGAATGGCCACCATTTTTGTAGTATTATCAATTAACAAATTTAACTCTTAAACATCATATAAACATTTCTTGATAGTCTCGGAGAGAAACATATATTGAAAACCGCTTCTAAGTTGTATGTAAAAATAAGTATTATTTGCATGACGTAGATATTACTTTTACCACTGCGTGACTGCACGGGTAAATGAGGTAAATCTGAATTGTATAGCTGCACAACTATTGCCAGATAATTTATAAATACATTTACCTGTGGATTAATTTACCAGTTCAAAGTTGTCTTCGTCATTAAATAAAATCTTATTCTCGCTTTTCACAGATATTACAATGTGTGAATTGTAAATATATATTGTTGTGTGTTGATTTCGATTTAACATAAACATGTCCATGAAACAAAACATGGC